>JADBJO010007067.1:80066-85066 GCA_016801955.1 Conus betulinus
GGAAGGAGAACAATTTAGAATGGGTGAAAACAGTTCAGCTACATACGTTTCATTACTTTATTCGTCAAGGAGGCACTGTTAACTGTGTCTGTGCTCTCTTGGCATCACATGTGGACATACCACAGTCTATGATTCTCTAGTATTCTCACCAACTAAGATTCAAAAATAGAATCCAACAGCACCCTAAAGCAGCCAGCGAAGGGTAGAAAAGTAAAACGAAAAGAAAGTGTGTGTGTGTGTGTGTGTGTGTGTGTGTGTGTGTGTGTGTGTGTGTGTACGCGGGGGTGGGGGGGCGTGTTTGGACAAACGCTGTGGCACGTGCTTATGCACGAGTTTACATCCTTCAGTCTCGTGCACTGTTCACGTGTCCCAGTCCGTGACGATAGCACTATCCCTCGCCGGTCATATTTACCTTTCTCTGATAGCACGATCACTTCAAGATCACGCGACAAGGCCACTGCTCTCCAACTGGTATGTTTGCGAAGATGTGACGACAGAACGGGCAGATAAACCAATGACCACTCCTTCCCGTCCCTGCATGACTCCTGCAAATACCTTGGCCCCGATGACAGAGAAATTCGTCCCAGGCTCGTTCAGAGACATCCGCTATGCGTCTACGCTTTTTGTCTGTGTAGCTGGCTTTCGACGCAGTTTGCGATTTCACGGGTGGTAAATTTCAGTTGCAGTGTCGTTAAAAGATTAGGAGACCAGCCATTGTTGTACGGGGCTGTCGAATGAAAAGTCCAGTCATGTATATAAAACAGCGAACAAAATAGGTGTCACTGTATACAGGATTGGCCATCTCATTCCGTGGTTTAATAATAGCTGGGTGTTGAACCCATATAGTTCGAGGCTCTGTAATTTTTTGTTTCAAACCGTATTGTGCCAAGAAGGTACATGAGAAAAGAGCCACCTTCGCGGCTGGAATCTCAGAATGTTAGCATTATTCCCTCTGGACTGTGTTTATTGTCTCACTGCATCGATAAAAAGCTGTCAAGTTGCAAATTACAGCAATGAAGTTTTGTTTTGTTTAGGTGTGGCCACTGTCCAGAACAATAACGTCCAGGTGTATGGGCGATAAGGGGCATTAAACCATTGGGTGACTGTGACTGTATATCGCGATTTAAAAATAAAAAAAGATGGAAGTGTGAGAGAGCGTAAGGGAAAAGGAGAAACAGCTAGCACAGGATTTCTGAAAGGTGAAGGCAGAAGTTACTTGAAGGAGTCCCTTGAGCCCTTGCGCAGGAGCTGTGAATACAGTGGAGGTGGAGAGGGGGGGGGGGGGGGGGGGGGGGGGGGGGGGGGGGGGGGGGGGGGGGGGGGGGATGGGCAGATTTAAAGTCAAGCGCAATCTTTAAAAGCTTACGTTATAAATATGCCAAACATTGAACAAACGAATCACAAGACAAAACACGACATCTGTTGACCTCTTAGGTCTTCTTCAGGCAAGATGAACAGCGCTCAGGACAACGAAAATGAAGAACGAGCAATCACTGATCTTGTCAAGTCTGTGCATCAAAGCAGTGTTCACATAGAATATATAACCTATTTTAAAATATTAAAGCCAAGAGCTAACATTCCATACTTTTTGCTTATTTTTTTTTTTTAGTAATTTCTGGTGCACTTTTGTTCTTCTGCTATCAACGACCGCTTTCTGCATCTACTCCAAAGTTTGTGTTGACATCTTGGTATGCTAGATTAATTAATAATGGACTTAACTGCTTCTCAGATGTCACGAGGGAGATCTACTCCACGTGAATAGAAGGAGTACAGGTTCTCTACGTATGAGAGTAACGACTCCATACGATTGGGAATAAACACAATCTGTACATCAAAGCAGTGTTCACATGGAATATAAACCCCTGTTTAGAAATACTAAGTTACGAGCAATCAAGATTTTAAAACAGACTGCACACGACTTTCCGATGCGAAGAAAATGTTCTATAATGATGTACCAGACCTCACCACTACAATCTGTGAAAAATAAAATGTCCTGTGATCCCAGGAAGCATGACTCAGAAGGTCGCTCGACAGTTTTTTGCATGGTGAATGTCACAAGAGAGGTAATTTGCCTATCGGACTCACAGGTAATGGCTGCATGCGACAGCTGGACGAAAGGCACAGGATGAGTAGACATGGAAAGAAAGACGTAGATAACAATTCGAGCAACAGTATTTGACAGCCAACTCAGAAAGTGCACATGGCAGTCAGCGCTAACATTAGCTGACGACTTACTAAGTGTTTACTCCTACATACTGACTGACCAGCTTTTTCTTCAGAGTGCAATGGCGCTAAAATTCCACTGTTTCTTTTTACATTCCCTCTCCCGACAGACTCTTCCCTTACCCACCTGCACACATACTCTCTCTCTCTCTCTCTCTCTCTCTCTCTCTCTCTCTCTCTCTCTCTCTCTCCTTCGTATTTAAAGTTATTTGACACACAAAATTCAACCAATGGTTCAGTATGGGGCTGAGTTATGGGGTTTAGATAATTCCGCTCAACATTCTGAAAAACTACATCTGTTTGCCCTTTAAAAAGCTTTTAGGGGTTGAAAATGAGAACGCCAAATGATCTAATATATGCGGAAACGAATCGATATCCAATATGTATCAACTCAGTAGTCAAATGTATTCGATTCTGGCTAAAATTAACTCGAATGGATGAGGCAAAGACTACCACGTAAAGCCTATAGGATGCTGTTCGATTTAGATTCACGTGATAAAAGAACTTGGGCTACAAATATCCGTTGTAAGTTGTATACGTTTGGATATGGATTTGTTTTGATAAATCAAGGTGTAGAGGAAATAAATGCTTTTTATTTGATTTTCAAGGAAAGATTGGTTTTATGTAGGTGGCAAGAACGGGATTTCCATATTAAGAATAGTGATAGATTTAGTATGTACAGAACGTTTTGTACAGTTCCCGAAGTGAAAACTCATCTGTTACTAAATTTAGATAGACATTTGAAAACTATGTTGACAAGATTCAGACTTGGCGTCTCAGAAATCGCTGTGCATGGCTACCAATATCGATCTCACAATGACAGCGATTTAATCTGCCCACTGTGTAAAATCACCAAAGAGGATGAGGTCCATTTTGTTTTGTGTTGTCCAGCACTAAATAGCTTAAGACAGCAATATATTCCTGCAAAATTTCATAAATTTCCAAACCTGTTTCGATTAAGTTTACTTTTGGCATGCAAACATGATAGAACCATCAGAAATCTATATTTTTTTTTTTGTATAAAGCGTTTCAGATGCGTCAAGTTGCTATCTCGTAAAACGTTATCTTTAACCTTATTATTTGTATGTATAAAAGAAAACATTGTGTTCTCTCTCTCTCTCTGTCTCTCTCGCTTTCACCCGCTCGCTCGCTTCCCCCCCCCCCCCTCTCTCTCTCTCTCTCTCTCTCTCTCTCTTCTCTCCCCCCCACTACCTCTCCTGCCCCAACAGCTGCAGTCTAAAATGACCTGATGATGGTCACGGCTATATTCGGTGCCAATTTCACAATGATTACTAGCGCGCCTCTGTAGGTGAAAGGTTCGTTCTAGATATGTATTTCTGCCAGATAGTTAAGTGTGAGTTTGTTACCAGGAGGTTGTTTACCTATTCACATTGTGTTTTATCATCATGACTTCACATTTGGATGTAGCAAGCCTGATGGCTTATTAAATATATGTGAGTGGCTATTAGTATATGTAGCAATACGGTCATTTCTGTCTCCATTTCTGCTCGGTAGAAACAGCATTGAGTCGACTGACCTGATCTTGATATAGTTTAATATTTGTTTGCGTGCGTGCGTGCGTGCGTGCGTGCGTGCATGCGTGTGTGTGCGTGTGTGCGTGCGTGCATGTGTGTGTGTGTGTGTGTGTGTGTGTGTGTGTGTGTGTGTGGTCAATGTTCAAATGATTGTTATTACTTGTTTTGCCGTCATCGTTCGCTCTTCTTCCATCATGCGTTATTTCATTTTCCCCTGTATTATGGTATTTCTGTGCAAGATTCTGTAATACTGAATTCATTGACACACACACACACACACACACACACACACACACACACACACACACACACACACACACACAATCGATCTGCACGGCTGCATGGACTCCCTTATTGCACATGGGAGTCAACAATAATACAAATCAATTATCAAAATTAAAATTTAGAAAAAAAAGGGGTTAGTTACCGCCACAACAGACACAAACAGATTACAGGACAAAACACAATGCATTTCGACCTCTTGGATCTTCTTCAGGCAGAAAACAAAACAACAATAAAGACAGTGAAAACAAAGAACGAGATTCGGCGCAAAATGGCTGTTGGATGAAAACTAGCACCAGCTAACGATCCAGCCATTTTGCGCCGAATATGAGAAGAGAAGTGGTTTCTCGTTCTTCGTTTTCACTGTCGTAATTGTTGTTTGTTTCTGCCTGAAGAAGACCCCAAGAGGTCGAAATGTATTGTGTTTTGTCCTGTCATCTGTTTGTCTGTGTTTGAACGCGGTAATTAGCCCCTTTCCTTTCTAGGAAATAAGTACAAGAAAACTTCGAGGCATGGAAGAAATACCGAAAAGCACCCCAGTTAATCAAACGTAACAGAATCAGAGTCAGTGCGGGCAACGAAGAACCTCACTGACAAACCTCTCTTTGCATGAATGAACGCAAGATGAACACAAGAACAAACCTGCGCTAACCAAACGTTTCTTCATTCTCGGTAAATAAGCAAATTTTAATATTGGCAGCAAAGTCACGACAACAAACAAGTAAGTAAACGAGAAAGTCTTGTCAGAGCAGTGTGTACCAGGAGCTATGTCAACAACTAATACTGAGTGATTGTTCGCGCGCGCCAGCCGACAGCAAGGTCCCATGTCTAGACTGTTACACAAAAAGCAAAAAACAAAAAAAAAGCAAGACAAAGATAAATAAATAGATGTATATAAATTAAACAAACCAAGAACCTGAAAACAAACCTCCACAAGACATTGAATTTATCACAACCCTC
>JADBJO010007067.1:90066-100066 GCA_016801955.1 Conus betulinus
TCTTATGGGAGATTTTAATGCTTATACTAAATGTTTGCCTGACTTCCTGAAGTTTGATACAAATATCAATGACATTATTGCTGATAGTTTTCACCTGTGTATTGAAGATCTTGAAATCCCTATTGCGAGGTGTTCCCAGGATGTACGTCGACCTAATAACTATGGCTATCGACTTATTGATTTTTGCAAATCACAGAATTTGTTTATATTTAATGGGAGAGTTGGCAGAGACGCAGGTATTGGTCGATGCACTAGTAGTGGATGTACTGTGATTGATTATATGCTGCTGGGTTCATCTTATTTGTTCACACATATTGCTGACTTTAGTGTTGATCCCTTTGACGCCATGCTTTCAGATGTTCACAGTCCAATTCTTTTATCTCTCAGCATTTCGCGGAGAACGCCAAACAATGCTTTTACTCAAAGTTCAATTTTCAGTGAAAATACTAGAAGTGTTAGATGTCCTGAAACAGGAAGACCTTTGTTTTATGCAAATATTAAGAAGTGGGATCCATCTAGAGGTGAGGTGTTTAAAGAAAACTTACTTACTAAAAACATAGAGGAATTAAACAATATACTTGATAATGAAAACGCTTCTGTTGCCGATGCCTATACATTGTTATCGCAAATTCTGTTAGAAACAGCTAAGGACACACTGGGAGAAGTCAAACATGTATCAAAAGGTACAAAGCAAAAGCCAAACAAAAGTAACGAAAATAAGCATGGTTTGATGCCACATGCAGGGAACATAGAAAAAAAAGTATTTTACAGCCAAACATAGAACTAAATTAAATGATACTAGTCCCAACCGTAGAGAGGTTGAAATTAGCAGTAAGGAATACAAAAAAGTTCTCAGAAAATCGTATAGAATTTACACAAAGCATTGGCATAAGAAGATTCGTAGACTAAAAGCTAATAGACCAAGAGAATATTGGGAATATATTAAAGTCAGAAATAGAAATGAATGCCCTTTAGTATGGATGATCTTTTCTTACATTTTAAATCATTGAATGTTCAACAGATAGTGTTGAGAATGAAAGGGATATTGACTGTGACTTGCAACATGATCTTGAATTTTTAAATGCACCAATAAATGACGAAGACGTTGAAAAAGCTGTACAGCAACTTAAGAATGGAAAGGCTTGTGGGATAGATAAAATACGAAATGAATATATAAAACAAAGCATTCCAGTTCTCAAAACAAGTTATTGTAAACTTTTCAATAAAGTTCTTGATACAGGGACCATACCAGAAGAATGGTAACTGGACTTATTCTGCCAATATACAAAAGAAAAGGTAGTAAATTGGACTGTAACAATTATAGGGGTATAACACTTCTGAGTTGTGTTGGAAAACTGTTCACAACAATTTTGAATAACCGTTTGACAGATTTTATTGAGAATAACAACACACTTTCGGAAAATCAAGCTGGCTTTAGACGAAATCATTCCACAACAGATCATATATTTGTTTTAAAAAGTTTAATTGATATTTTCAATAGTCGTAAGAAGCAATTGTTTTGTGTTTTTGTTGATTTCACAAAAGCGTTCGATTCAGTTTGGAGGCAGGGATTATGGCAAAAGCTTATCAAAGAAGGCGTAAATGAAAAGATTTTGCAAGTAATCACGAATATGTATCAGCAAATAAAATCTTGTATATTTATGAAATGGGAGTCAATCTGAATATTTTGGCAGTTTTAGAGGTGTTCGTCAAGGTGAAAATCTTTCACCTTTGCTATTTTCATTGTATTTGAATGATCTTGAACTTTATCTCACAGATCGTAACTGTGCTTTCTTGAATATTGATTTAAATATCCCTGACTCAGATTTATTAAGTTACATTAGTTTACTTTTACTTTTATACGCTGATGATATTGTTGTATTTGCAGATTCTTTTTGTGGTTTACAGCATGCTCTTGATGTATTAAGCGAGTACTGTACCGCATGGAAGCTTAATGTTAATGTAGCAAAAACAAAGGGTGTAGTCTTTAATGGACGCAATAATCCCTAAAAAAACTAAAGTTCAAAAACCAGTCCATAGAAATAGTACACACTTTCAAATATTTAGGTATAATCTTTAGCAGAACAGGAAATTTTTTATAAATGTAAGAAGTATTTGTATGACCAAGCGCAATGTGCAATGTTTTCTTTGCTAAAGATGGCAAGATTTCAAATTTGCCTATAAACATTGTACTGGACTTATACAGTCAATGGTACTGCCTGTACTTTTATATGGCTGTGAAATTTGGGGATATAGTGATTTTAAAGCTAATGGAAAGTTTTCAGCTTAAATTTTTTAAGCATCTTTTTCATTTAAATCGTTCTACTAAAACAGAACTAATATATGGAGAACTAGGAATGTATCCTGTTTCAGTTCAAAGTATATGCACGAATGATAAAATTCTGGTCATCCTTACTTTCACCACAAACGAACAAATATTCATCTAGATGTATATCAAGTATTATATGATTTATATACAGAAATCAGGGTTTTACATCTAGCTGGTTGATGTGTATACGGAAACATCCTTATCGAAACAGGATTCGACTTGTGTGGGAGACACAAAAGTTTTCGTCTGTTCATAGTATCTGTAGAAATGTTCGTAATTCATTAGAAGATGTTTACATACGTGCTTGGAACGATGCTTTAGAATCTAGTAATAAGTGTTTATTTTACAGGAATTTTAAAACAGAGTTTTGCCGTGAAAAATATATTGAAATGTTGCCTGATGTTTATATATACCCACTAATTCGGTTCCGCTGTGGTATCATAAACTCATGATCGAAACTGGCAGACGATTTGGAATACCTCATGATGAACGATTTTGTCGGGACTGCGACCAGAATGACCTTGGCGACGAATTTCATTTTGTAATGAAATGCACAATATGATGATATTAGAAAATAAGTTTATACCAAAAAAATTTTACATGTATAAAGTCCGTATTTAACTATTGTCGTTTGCTCTGTGGTAATAAAAAAAAAGTGTTACTAAACTTAGCGAAGTTTTTAAACTTAGTAAAGTTGTGTAACATTATATCCAGTGTGTTAATTATCGGGAAAATTTTTGGATGTTTGATGTGTTTCGTTTACATTTGTTCATTTGTTTTTCAAGTCCTCCATGCCCCAAAAGGGGTAGCTTTTATTTTTTTAGATGTATGTTGTGTAGTAAACTTAAAGATTACACCTTCATTCAGACATCCTTTCACCCGGCTACCCCCATCCCCCACCCCAGACGTCCCCTCCCCGTGTCCACACCTCTCCCACCAACATTCCCTCTACTGTCCTGTTATTTCAATACTTTCCCCTTCCCCTCACTTTTGATTCAATTTATCATGCTTTGTTGCTGTTGTCGTTCTTGCTGTTCTTTTTTAAATATTGTTGTCTATTAGTCTAATTTATTTCTATTCTGTTTTTTAAAAGATCTATTTGTGCATTTTATTCATTAACTTAGCTACCCGTGTGTGTGTGTGTGTGTGTGTGTGTGTGTGTGTGTGTGTGTGTGTGTGTGTGTGTGTGTATGTATGCATGTATGTATGTATGCATGAATGCGTGCGTGCATGCATGCGTAGCACTGGATAAATTTTTATGTCGTAAAATGTAGGGAGAGGTAGCGCTTGATGAACACATACTGAAGTAAAATGTACAGGAAGGAAGTATAGATAAAAATGTACTGTAGTTTGGATAATCAAAACTGGATTACAATGTAGAAAGAAGTAGCACTAAGTTGAATTCAATTGTAGTCAAATGTAGACCGAGGTAGCACTAAGTTGAATCTATCTGTAGTCAAAATGTGGAGAGAGGTAGCACTGAGTTAGATTTAACAGTAGTAAAATGTGGAGAGATGTAGGACTAGGATGAATTTAACTGTCGTTAAATGTAGACAAAGATAGCACTAAGTTGAATTGAATTGTAGTAAAAGGTAGCCAGAGGTAGCACTGGATGAATTTAAGTGTAGTACACTGTAGATAGAGGCAGCAGTGGATGAATTTAACTATAGCAAAATGAAAGGAAAGCTAGTGCTCAGTGAACAATACACAGACAGCAGTGGATGAGCTGTAGTATCGAATGATGCAAGAAAAGACGGTTAGGAAGTTAGGAAAATGTAGTAATAGGTGAACGACACTGTAATTAAAGGCGTGCAAATGTGCGTAAAGTTATCACTGGATGAACAACAGCGCAGGAAAATGTGGAGAAAAGAAGCATTGAATGAACAATGCCATAATTAAACAAATATAAAGAAGGATAGCACTGGAGAAACTGTACTGTGATAAAATGTAGAAAAAGACAGTATTGGATGAACAATACTGTGATACAATGTGCAAAACTGTAGTACTGGATGAAAAAATATTGTCAGGAAGTATTGAGAAAAGTATTACTCGCTGAACAATACCGTTGCAAAATGGAGAAAAAAAGCAGTACTAGACAAACAATACTGCGGTAAAAGGCAGGGAAATATAGCAGTGGATGAAATAGATACTGTTTGGTAGAATATAGGGGGAAATGGGACTTTGATGAACAATATTGAAATAAGATACAAGGAAAGACAGTTCAGAATAAACATAACTTTAAGCCAGTAAAGAAAAAGTGGAACTGAATAATATAGTAAGATGTAGGGGAAATGTAATAATAAAATGAATGATACTTTGGAAACATGAAGCAAAATTTAGTACTGAATGAACAATACTGTGGTACAATGCAGAGAAATATAGCTGTACACGAACAATTCTGTGAGAAAGTGTAAGTAAAGATAGTATATCGAAATGGTTTTATAATAAAATTCAGAGAAAAGCAGTACTGACCGAAGGATACTGCAGAAATGTAACATTGAATGAGAAAACTGTAGAGAAAGGTAATACTATAACAATTAGACTTTAACAAAATGCATATATAAAAGATTGTTAGATTTACGAGAATGTGGTAAAATTTAAAGCGAGGTAAGACTGGAGTGGAATGTAGAGAAATGTCGTACTATGAGAACAATGGTATAGTAAAATGCAGCCAAATGCATCACTGGATCAACGATAATGGAGTGACAGGTAAAGAAAGTTAGGACTGTCGAAAAATTGTAACAGTAGTTGAAAATATCGTTGAAAAATGACAAGAAATGTAATACGGATTGAACTGTATACTGTAAAATCTTGTAGAGAAATGTAGCTCTGGTCGAACTATACTGTATGTAATTGTAGTGAAATGTAGTCCTAATTTAACAGTAATGTAGGAAAATGTAGAGAGAATGGTTGAGCAATGATATAGGATAATGTCACGAAAGACAGCACAGGATGAACAATACTGTGAAACATAAATATTGAGAGGTAGAACCGGTTTGAAGAATACTACAGAAAAGAGTAAAGAAATATTTGTAATTGATCAACAATACTGTATGAAAATGTAAAGAACACTACTGGATGAACACTACTGTAGGAAATGCAGAGAAAGAATAGTACTGGATTAACACGAGTGTAGGGCAATTTAGAGAAAGGAGGTACTACACGGACCGTACTCTCCCAACATGTGAAGAAAGATATACTGAATGAATAGTACCGTCGAAAAGAGATAGAGAGGTCTTGCTGGATAGATTACACTTGAGCATAGAAAAATGTCGATAAAGGTCGTACTAGATGGACTAAACTGAGGTAAATGTAGAGAAAGATAAAGCTGGTTAACAGTACTGTGCTTAGGGTCGGGAAAGGCAGCACTAGAGGAATGTTTACAGCAGTAAGATGTAATAAAATGTAGTACTGGATGAACAATGTTGTCGTACATTTTAGAAAACAGTACCGGATGAAGGACACTATAGTATGACATAACGAATGTAGCGCTGGGTAGACAACATTGTGCTAAAGTGTAGAGAAAGGTAATACAGGATGCACCATAGAGTGGTAAAACGGAAAAAAAAAAAAAGGTTATGATGTATGGACAATATTGTAGTAACACACAAAAGAATGTGGTACAAGATCAACAGTATTGCACTACAGTGGTAAAACGGAAAGACAGGTAATAATGTATGGACAGTATTGTAGTAATATACAAAGGAATGTGACGTAAGATCAACAGTATTGTACTAGATAGATAGATAGATAGATAGATAGATAGATACACAATCAGCTGTGTCTCCCTGATGAGTCCGATCCAGCAGACGAAAGGCCTCGGAGCAGGCAATACATATAGATCTGCCTTCGAGAGGGATTGCGATAGTTTCCTCATGCAGCTAGTGAAGGGGCTTTCATATTTATTATATACATTTTCCCATTTACTTCATCTTCAATTTTTTTTCTCTCAATTTCAAATCTTTGCCAAGTCATTACTATAATGATGAAAGAATTGTTAACCTGCACTTGTTTTCCCCCACTACTTAATTGTTCAGCATTATAGATAGATAGATAGATAGATAGACAGACAGATAGATAGAGACAGATATAGATAGATATAGATAGATAGATGGATAAAGGTAGCACTCTTTTTCTGCTGTTGTAAACTGTAGGGAAATATAAATCTTCCTGAACAACACTGTTGTAAACTGTAAGGAAATATAGCATTTCTTGAACGACACTGTTATCAAATGTAGGGAAAAATAGTGCTGACTGAACGACATTGTTGTTAAATGTAGTGAAATGTAGTGCTTCCTCAACAACACTGTTGTCAACTTAAGGGAAATATAGCATATTCTGAATGACACTGTTTGAAAATTTAGGGATACAGAGTGTTTCCAGAACAACGCTGTCATAAAATGTAGGGAAACATAGCGCTGACTGAAGGACGCTGCTGTAAAATGTAAGAAAGTATAGGGCTTCATCAACGACACTGATGTAAAATGTTGGAAACGAATGAGCTTCCTTAACAAAACCACCGTAAAATGCAGAGAAATATACGATTTCCTGAACAACACTTCTGTAAACTGTAGGAATTATCGTGGTTTTCTGAACACTGGTATGAAAGTTAAGGAAATATAGTGCTTGCCAAACGACATTCTTCTTTATCTTCTTCTTCTCTTGCTCCTCCTCCTCCCCCTCCTCCTCCTCCTCCTCCTCCTCCTCCTCCTTCTTCTTCTTCTTCTCCTCCTCCTTCTTCTTCTCCTCCTCATCCTTCTCCGCCTCCTCCTCCTCCTCCTCCTCCCCCTCCTCCTCCTCCTTCTTCTTCTTCTTCTTCTTCTTCTTCTCTTACTCCTCCTTCTTCTTCTTTACTTCTTCTTCTTCTTCTTCTTTCTCTTCTCTTCTTCTTCTTCTTCTACATACACATATGCACGCATGCACACACACACACACACACACACACACACACACACACACACACACACACACACACACACACCCATGTGAATAGGATGTTAGTGCTCTTACATGTATATGATGCATTAGCACCCTCTCTCTCTCTCTCTCTCTCTCTCTCTCTCTCTCTCTCTCTCTCTGAAGTGTCTGAAGCGTCTCTCTCTCTCAAAGTTTATTTTTCACACGCACACACACGCGCGCGCGCGTGCGCGCGCGCACGCACACACGCACGCACGCACACACACACACACACACACACACACACACACACACACACACACACACACACACACACACACACACACACACACACACACACACACACACACACACACACACACACACACACACACACACACACACACACACGCTCGCACGCACAATCAAATACGCATTCCCCCGCCCTCTGCCAAACATATACATGCACTCAGAATCTAGAAACGGACGCTGTCAAGTCATTCGCGTAACCTGTATATGTCACGAATAGTCATTATCTAAATTTTCACAAACTGCAAAATAATACTTCAAAACACGACTATGTAATTTGCCATGCATATGATCCATGCAGGAAACAGAACGTGATTCCATTCATCAACAAGGCAGAGGATAAGTATCTAGTCTCGCTTTTACACTCTTCACCTCTGTCGGAGTCCCCCACACTAGCACAGATCACAAACCACATTCATGCACAAAACTCGCAGCGTGTCGCGACAGAGCTGAGATGGCGTTTCATAAACTCGAGGTAACGAGACTTCTCGTTAGAGCAGCAAGTGTCAGCGTTTCATAACACACCCTAGCGGCGAACCAGGCTAGGAGTAGGCGAGGATTCGCCAGGCTGTCTCGGGTCTGTCACGCACACGAGAGGTAAAGACAGACAGTTGTCCAGTGATTGGTGCACAAGAAGTAGTCACAGTCACTGATTGGTACGTATAACATTCAAAATGCTAACCCTTTAGAGAAGCAAGAGTTTGAATAAGCAGCCATATTCTTAAGTTAAATTTTTGACTTGTGCCCGTTTGTTTACACGCCTCATTTCTCAAATCCCTCACCGCAGGGATAAGCTAGATTTCCTCCCGAGTTCTCGCGTTTATGAAACTCGCCTCAGTTCAACTGCCAGCTTGTTGTTTGTCCACAGGTAAGCAAAGAGAACCCTTTGCCTTCATGTAGTTTTGATTAACCCGCGCACGAACCCCACCATGTGTGTGCTTCAAACTTAACAGCCTGACACGATCAGACGTGACGAGTGGCGAATAGACAGCCGAGCCATGAAATGATGGCAGTAGAAAAAGAACCTGTCAGACTGACGGGAAGAGGCTCATGCCCACAGTATGCGCCACCAAACTCTACCTCGCCAAAGAGCAGAAATGCTTGATGGCTGGTTGACCCAAACTATTCACTTCCTTTTTAGTGCTCCGACATCAACGTCTTTGTTGTGGACTCATCTGCCGTATCCACTTTTTATGGCACTATTCCATAAGTATGAGTTCCACTACTCGCACATACCCACACCTCGTCTCGCCATGTTGCGGCTCGTGCATCTGGCACTGCTTCTGTAAAAAAAAAAAAAAAAAAGAAAACAAAGAAAGAAAGAAAGAACACGAGTCAAGTTTGCTGTGTTGTTGTTGTTGTCGTCGTAGTAGTCATCGTCGTCGTTGTTTGTTATTGTATTGTCGTAGCAAATGTCAAATATCACAAACGGTACTAGGAACTTATTTGTGATAACAGTGATAACAAGAATAATAACAATAATAACATTAATACTAATGATCATACTGCTACTACTGCTGCTGCTACTTCCTATTCTTCTTCTTCTTATTATTATTATTATTATTTTCAGTAGTAGTAGTAGTAGTAGTAGTAGTAGTATCATCGTTGTTGTTGTTGCTGTTGTTGTTGTTGTTGTTGTTGTTCTTCTTCTTCTTCTTCTTCTTCTCTCTTCTTCTTCTTCTTCTTCTTCTTCTCATTATGGTTATTGTTAGTATCATCATCATCATCATCATCATCATCATCATCATCATCAGTAGTAGTAGTAGTAGTAGTAGTAGTAGTAGTAGTAGTAGTAGTAGTAGTATCATTATCATCATTATTATTATTATGGGTTTTTGTTGTTGTTGTTGTTGTTTGTTTTTTTCTTTTTTGCTGTCCCAACCTCTGCGCCACCTCAGAGGCAGTGCACCCACGCCGCTCATTCCGACACCCCGTCCACAGCCACAGCCTGGTCGGCCCCGCCGCAGCCCCGGCACCGGCAATCCACAGGGAGCAGTCAATGTCAAGTCGTCAAGAGGCAACCCACCGGAGGAGACACTGCACTACTGCCGAGTCACTTCGGTGGTGTTCAGTGGCGCCTGTTCTGATCTAACATACGCAGGGCACCATTTTACTAAGCCCCCTACTGACGGCAATAATTGCTTAGTCGCGGAGCCGGCGTGAATGAGCTCTCCCTCGGAGGGCGCCACCACGTCCGTCCAACGACAGCCCCATGAACCCGCCGATACCGATGACCCCGACGGAACCAAACCAAGGCCACAGACGTGGAGAAGACATCGAAATTGAGGTCACCATGAGAGCAGGGCATGAAGGGCCACAGAATTTGAGACTTTTTTAAATGCTGATCGATGAGAATGAGGATGATTAAGATGAAGCTACGGATTTCCATTTCGGTTTGAGACTACATGACAGGGCTGTACTCTACGCTTCCTTTCATAATATATCCCGGCGTCAACCAGGCCCGAG
>JADBJO010007067.1:105066-110066 GCA_016801955.1 Conus betulinus
GTGTGTGTGTGTGTGTGTGTGTGTGCGTGTATGCATGCGAATGTGTGTTTGTAGTTCTTTTGACGGTTTTAGTTGAAATAAAATTGAAAGGACATCATGGAGACCTCTGAAGCAACTGTTTTTGTTTGTTTGTTTGTTTGTTTTTGTTTGTTTTAGTACTCACATCGTTTCCATGTAAAGAAAAACTACGGATTGTTGTCATATCAAACGGAGAGAAGAAATAGATAAGGACATTTCATTTCAAAATGATTGCCCAAAGAAAACGAACAGGACATTTTGAAGATCTACGGTGGTGCAATCGTCAATATATTCTTCTCCTCTCGTAAGTCTGTACAGAATTATTTGGCTACATCACAAGAGAACGGCTCGGTAGATTCCTCCATTTCTATCACTTGTTTGCCAAGGCCTGGTTCTCTATAGACAGTTTTCCTGTCTACTCTGCAATTTTGTCAGTACGTCGTTGTTTTTTTTCCCTTTTGTCCTGTCCTTTTCCTCTCTCCTTCAACAGTTCCCTGAAGAATTGTTTTAGCAAGGCCCTTGAATCTTGATTAATGTCCACACCAACGTAGTTTTATCCCTGACACTTCAGATTTTTGTGTGATCCCATATGCTGACTGATGGTTTGATTCGCTTGTTGTTTGGTGATATGGTCAGCGTGTCTGATTTCAGTATCTTGCGGGAATATGTCTCTTTCTCGGCTCGGATTCTTTTTTTGTTTGTTTGTTTGTTTAAGAAAGACGCTGTTAGGGTCTATGTCTCGCATGCATACAGGCAAATGAAACATGCCAGATACAGAGAGGACTGATCTTGTGCTTTATGAAGATGTTCTTGAACTTCCCTAAGGACTTAAACCTGGACAGTGTTGTGGTTGTCTTTGCTCTCCTCGAGAGGATTTGTGGTTTAGATTCCTCACTGTTCAGGTAAGTGAACTCTTGGATAGATTTTAGATTCCAGTTGCGGACATTTACATTGATACTGATGATGGTGTTGTGGGTTATCCATCAGTTTGGTCTTCTTGCTTCTAACATCCATGCCATCTGAATGGTGTTCCATCCAGTCGATTATCAAAGGACTATTGAACTGACTGTCAAATGATGGGCCATCTACAGGATCGTCAATAATACTTAAGGAAATTCGGTGTGTGTGTGTGTGTGTGTGTGTGTGTGTGTGTGTGTGTGTGTGTGTGTGTGTGTGTACGCGCGCTTGTTTATATGTCTGGCTGTGTGTGTTTTTCTCTGAGTCTATTGGGCTGTGCCCGTGTCACTCGCTCATTCAGATAGCGAGACAGACAGACAGACAGACAGAGAGACAGACAGACAGACAGACAGAGAATTTTTATTCCAAAAGGTAAGAGATATGCAGCAGCAATATGGATTTTTTTCTATCCAAATAAGTTACAAAAAAAAAAAAAACAGGAACATGCAGGTGCGAATTCGAAAAGGTAAGAAAACAAAGATAGAAACTGTTTAAGAACTGGAGTATGAGGGAGGCGGGGGGCGGGGGGGGGGGGGGGGGGGTGTGCAGCTGGAGGGAAAAATAGGAAACAGGTTGCAGAAATAAGATTTTTTTTTTTTCATTTAGTGATTTTTCCTTTTGAAAGTAGGACACACTCAGTGCTTTTTGAAGGTGACGTTGACCTTCAAATTTGACATACTTTGCTGAAGACAGAGACACAGAGAACTGTCAGTGGTTATCGTCCTAGTTTTGCAGCCAGGAAGGTATATAGATGAGGCTCTAATTCATGCTGGCCAGTGCTGTGGTCCCGAGGGTGGTAACTGGACGTGCTGACGAATATTTGTCCTCGTCCAGAATCATGGTAGAGAGAGTACAGGTTAGTCATGATATTCATTTCTTTAATAAGCTTCTTCTGGGGTTTAAAAAAACTATTGTTTTTCTTTGTTAACTTCGAAGACCATGGTACAAGCAAGAAAGGTTGGCCGTGGTGTTCATTTCATTAATAAACTGTACAGGTTTTAAAACATCAACTGTTTTCTTTATGAACTTCGAAGACCATGGTACAGCAAGAAAGGTTGGCCATGGTATTCATTTATTTGATAAGCTGTTCAGGGTTTTTCTTAAAACATCTGTTTTTCTTTATTAATGATAATTCTATTTCGTGTTGAGTATGCGGAGGTTTTTCTGTTTTTACATGACCATCTCCTGGAAATTCTCTACGATAGACTTTCCCTTTTTTGCGACTTTTCATTCTACTTTTCAGAAGAAAATGTTTCTGTACTGTTGTATCTGTTCTCTTTTTTCTTCTGCATTTTGTGGCGCATTACTGGGTTTGCTTTGTGATGATCTCTAACATGTTAGTGTCGCTGATCAGTCACTGAAATCGTCCACGCTGTAATGAGCAGCTGTCCATTCTTCAGAGATGTGCCGATACAGGTCGAAGATCTATGACAGCAACGTCTGTTTGATATATCAATACTCATTTTTTTCTTGAGATCTTGGGGTGAAAACATTCAAGCTGATCCCTTCGGTAGAGTCTGGTGTTTCAATGCTTTATGATGACGATAGTGAGGCTGTTTGTTGTGATCTGTTTATGTGATACATAACGATGTTTTTGTTCTTTTTCACGACTGTTATCACTCGTTTTCTCCGACATGGTGATAATCTAGACATACCTCTTTGCAATGAGTTGACCTTCGAGCAGAAAATGAAAAAAACTGATGTTCACGGATCTCCTGACAAAAAACATGAATCTGAGAAGATGGTGTTCAATCGTTTGTTTAATTCTTTCCGCGCAGTGGTTAATAAAAACTCTGCTTGCTTATTCACGGCGGTAGACATTATTACATTGGTAGCTTTCATTTTGATATTGGGGGGGTTTATTAACAAATATGCTTGATTATTATATCCGTTGATCAGACCTAGTCTCCCTTTTCCTGATTCCTTTTAATTTTTTTTCTTTCTTTTGTCTTTTTCGCGGTTGCATTTTTTTGGTTGTGTTTTCAGTTGTTGTTGTTGCTGTTTTGTTTTTGGTTTTTTCTTTTTCTTTTTTCTTTGTTTTTTTTTTTTTTTTTTTTTTTTTTTTTTGGGGGGGGGGGGGGAAGGAGGGGGAGAGGAGGGGCTTTCTCTACTTTACAACAAGTCATACATTTGTAGTCTATGTTTTCATCGTTCTGCGCTTGTTTGTTTCTTTACTAGAAACATCCAGTCTCTCCCAAGGCAGTTTTTAGAACACAGCAAAGATGATTTTCAGTTGTGTGGATACTTTATCCTAACTGTTAAAAAGGGAAAAAAAAGAAAATTGAATTTTAAAAAATCACAGGATGCACGGGGTGACAAGCAAACGCATGGGAGACTTTCCAAATAGGCGAATCCTCTCATCAAGTCTATGTGGCTCCTTTAATAAATAAATTAACAGCAACTAAAAAGCGTTTGCAGAAGATATAAAGCAGTCATATCATCCACCCATCCATAAAAAGCTTCACTTTTCCCTGCGTCCGCCTATGCTCAACACAAAAGGTGTGTCGTATGTTTTTGAATATGCGCTGAGAGCCGAAACTATATATTTGGGACGGATAGATGTCCACTATATTTGGGACAGATAGATGTCCACTACGGCCTTTGTGGTCGGCTGGGCTGAAGACAACATGACCGGGACAGTTTTAAGTGGAGTGCTGAGGCCACAGTTTAACGTCTTTACACATGCTGTGTGGCAAGTGACTCCAAGATTTCTGTTGAAAGATACATGGAATAGTGTCATTCACAAATCTAAACTTGATTTTTGCTCTTTACAGGCATGATGATTATCTAACAACAGCATTCTCCTTCCCCCTTTCTTACTTTTTACCTTTCTTCTTTTTTCGTTCAACTTTTTTTTCTCGTGTATTGATTCCACATTCGGTGTGTACAAGGAAACAGTTTTCATGGATTGGTGAATTTCTCTTATTCATGTTGTGTTTTCTATATAATTATTGTGTTTAATTGTCTCAGTGTTTTGTAATTTCTGATTGTATTTCCCTTTACTGAATGCCGGATGCAACAACAACAACAAAAACCGATGTTGATTTTACTTTTTGGTCATTTCTTTCCTTTTCTCTGTGTCTGTCTCTGTCTCTATGTCTATGTCTCTGTCTCTGTCTCTCTGTCTCTGTCTGTCTGTATCTCTCTCTCTCTCTCTCTCTCTCTCTCTCTCTCTCTCTCTCTCTCTCTCTCTCTCTGTCAGTCTGTCTGATTGTGTGTAATAAGGATCAGCGGGAACTGGACGTCGGGAAGTGGGCTGTGTTCACACACATTTAAAGATGACCCAGTATCCGAAGTGTGTCAGGCAAACTGATTCGCTGAATGATGTATACTTTCTGGAGATGGGCAGCAACTTGAACTTAACCCACCAAGTGTGTATAACTGAAAACGAAAGAAAGAAAAAAACCCTGGGAGGAAATGTAACACTCAGAACCAAAACAATCCCCGACAAAGAATGGGCACCCAGGATATAGAAGAACATTCTGGCTCAGAGAAACAGAACGCTTAGGAAATCTGTCAGACTTAGTAAGGAAGCGTGTTCTTGTTCATTCATTCATTCAGCGATTCAACTCTTTGATGTGCACACAATTCCCTTCCCACGTGCCTCCGCTCCTACCCCCCGTCTTTTCTCTCTCTCTTTCCAAACATTTTCACCACTATTTCAAAACTTTCTCCTCCCTGCTACACATATTGACTCCCCCCCCCACCCCCCACCCCCCACCCCCCCAAAAAAAAATGAACCCCAACCCCAGATAACCAGAAAAAAAAAATTAATCATCATCGTCGTCATCACCAAGATTATCATCATCAATGGTGTGATCATCATCGTTGCCATGATTATTACTATCATCATCATGAACACCCGTGGCAGTGATAAGAAAGAACTTCAGCTCGACATGATATCAAAGTTTATAATTAAACTAACAAACATGTTTGAAACATTGCGCTGTGTACGGCTTGTGGATGAGAGTGCCTTGAAGGAATGTGAAACTCACATCTCAAACCAGATTGAGATAATGTTGTTG
>JADBJO010007067.1:115066-120270 GCA_016801955.1 Conus betulinus
TTACACCTTTAGACGTATTTTAACTGAACTGCAAGCGCCATTACCAAATGACAAACCATTTAATCCATTCAGCAACAGAATAGATATGAAGGCTTTTGAAAGGATCTGTAACGAATTCAATGTTAATGTTAGGACAGACTTTAGACAAAAGTTGGATCTTAATCATGGTTTAGGCACTCTTTATTATTGGGGCGTGCACAGAAAGTATAAATATGACTGGAATCCTGCTTACACATCTTTCTCTTCAGGTACAGCTGTTCGCCTCGGGTCCATAGAGCAGAGCAAGAACATAAAACAGCGTGGACAACATTTATTTTGGACACATCTAAGGGTCTAACCAGAGCAGGAGTAGAACGAATAAACGACTCTATTCGTACTTATGTTTGGTGTTTGTTAGGTTCGCAAGCACAAACGAAATCTAACATAATTGATCCTTCTACTGGCTTTGACGCACAAAAACAGTACTTAGCAAATTTAGAGGACGCCATTAATTCTGCAGTTGATTTACCTTCAAGTATTAAAAGGTACCAAAATGTTTACAATACGCAAGATCGAAAGTAGACTTTGCTGTTGGCACTGGTCTATACATGCTGCCTTCTGACCTCAAGCTTCAGATAGGAACAATAATAAACTATAATAATGAAATTCTTGTGGGCAGGTGATGAACAAAAGATCGGGAAAAAAAAACGACATAAATTCTAAGCCAGCAATAACAATAAGTCATCCACAACCCAAAGATCACAAAGTTCACGAAGTCACGAAGTTCACGAAGTCCACGAAGTCCACGAAGTCCATGAAATCGAAAAAAAAAATGATGATCATGAATATGAAAAGACAGCACTTGTTTTTGGATTAATTAACTGGCTTAGGATTACTTAGTCTTTATTTTACTAAAAAGTAACCCAACTATTAAGACAACTAATGTCCATAAGTGCTCAGCCATAAAGCCAACTACTTTGCTTGCAGTAGACAAAAGCCAGCTAACGATACTCCCTAATATGCCTGGTAAAGAGTCTATGGCCTTACCAGCTAATTTTTTTAATAAACCTGCAAGATGATCGAGTTGTTTTTTTTACCATGATTTGTCAGGTGGTGATGGAGGGGGATGAACTGACCCTTGCCCACCACCACCACCTGTAATAGCCAACACCAGTGTACTTATTGCAAATCCTAAGGCTGTTATAACGCTTGCCAATGTAACTCCTTGCTCTCTAAACAATGTTCGTATTCGTTCTGCTAGCGTCGTGTTTTCATATAAAATTCTTTGGATAGTTTCTCTTATTCTGTTCACTTGTGTTCGTAATTGTTCACGGTTAGTAGACAACACTTCTAGTCTTGATGATCTCTCTAGTTCAAGATCTTTTAGTCTTTGTGTTATTCTTTCTTTAATATCATGTCCTAAGTTGGCGTCGTCAGCCTCAACGAGCTTTTCTTTTTCTCTTTTTATATGCTCATCTAGTTCACCCAATTTTGCTAAATTGTTTGTTAATTCACCTCTGATGCTTCTCAAAGTATGATCAAGGGCCTCTATTTCTCGCATGGGTAGTGGTGGATCATGTATAGTTTTTAATGCTGTTTCTTCTGAAAAACTGGTTTCTGCTTCTATTATTTCGTCTGCTGTTTGACTTAAGTCTTTAAGTTCTATGTTTGCATTTGGTTATCTGTTGGGAGTTCTCGCAGCGTGTTTTGAAGTTTAGAAACTGCCTCTACGTCTAATTTTGGCGGCTTAGCAATGCCAAGACGACTTTGATCGCTCACACTGAGCCTTTGCCTAATTGTACTCTTTTGCTAAAAACTTTGATGAGTTTGGTTAGTTGTAAGTTGAACAAGTTGTCCTTGGTCGCTTCTCACAAACAGATGATCATCTTTTGTTTCAAAATCATTAGGGTCAATAAAATCAGGAGGTTCTTGGCCTAAACTTTCGTAAAATGATCCGACTTTACTTAATGTTAATTCTCGCCGCAGTGAGTGACCCTGAACCAAAGGGGTCATTTCACTCATGTCGTCTCCAGGATCAAAAACATCATAATCTTCATCTTCAATTCCTGCCATATTTTTTTTTTACTTTTATTTTTGTTTTATAAAAAAAAATGTCACAAGCCTATGGTTCAATTCTTGACCCGCACAGAAGACTGAAAGAGCCCTTAGGTGTGAAGGAAATAAACAAAATGTTATTGTTCCTAATAATCCATCTACTATTGATTCAGATCAAATTCTTACCGTTAAATTTCCAGACCTAGGAGCAGATGAAGTTATTGTACCTGGCTCTGCGCGACTTACTTTCAAAATAGAACTTGAATCAGAAACAGACCCAAACAGGTCAGTAGTTGATAATCTGGGGCGGGCAATTGTTAGAAAGTTTCCGTAAAACTTGAGGGCCAAGAAGTATTTTCTTTACATAATTCAGACATATTTTTCATCTATTCTGATCTATGGCTAACCGCAAATGAAAGGGCGGATCTTGCGTTTCAAGGAATCCAAAATGATGATGATCTAAAACATAGAGTAGAGTAGGCGCTGCAGATGCTAAAGACAGTAATAACAAGGCCAAAGCTATAAGTTTTGCGTTTGGAAATCGATTTTCTATACCCTTGGATTTTGAGTTGTTAAGTGCGCATGCACCATACTTTCAAGGAGCATTAAAAGACAGATTGTCATACGAACTAAACTTTTAATGAATACAGACGCGTTATTAGATCAGAAGACACCGAAGCAAAATACAGCATTTCTGACATCTCGTTAGAGTTTGACATTGTTAGCAACCCTAGCTTAGCAAGGCTGATTGAGCAACAATACCAATCAAAATTAGCAATATATACGATAGAGTGATTCATCATTCTAAATATACTAGAAGCAAGGTAGACACTATATGGAATTTTAGTTTTAGTGCCACAGCAAGATCACTTAAAGGTATTTTTATTGCTGTGTGAAGATGAAGAACCATACAAAAGACACAAACTGAAAAGTTTTTTAATCCTAAAATACGAAAAGTACAATGTTCGATTGAGGGTAGCCCTAACCAAATTACGCTAGCGGGCTTAAACCTTATCAGCATTTTGATGAAATAAGAAAAATGTTTGGAGGTGGGAGGCATAGACACATCCAACCGCTGACCTTGTGTCTAAAGATCTACACCTTCATAATGTTAGACTTAATGATTATTTAACAACGAAATACGTTTTATGGATTGACCTAAGGACGACAGAGGATAATCAGTTGCATGGAAGCGGAAGAACTGTTAAAGATGGGATAACCATCAAATTGATAAAGAAAAAAGAGAGTGATAAACCAGTTAATGTATATTTGTTTTTAATATATGATGCACAGCTGAATATTTACGACAACAGATTAAAAGATATTGTATATTAAAAAGCATGCTGTTTCAGAATTATCCAAAAATTTCCTCCACCAACAGAGTTGCCCAAAGAAGAGATAGGTGACAACCCTGACATAAAAACATTCAGATTAACAAACATTACACAGATGCAAAAACAACTAGAGCAAGACCTTTCAAAATATAGCAAAACCAAACGAAGGTATTCTGCCGCCTTTAATGCTGTTACATATGTTAATACTGGAGCATCGACTATTAGTGCTTTAACAGCAGGAACAAGTGTAGGTCTCTTAGCAACAGGTATAGGCGCATCAGTAGCTTTACCTCTAGGCGGTCTATCATTAACTTTTGGGTCTTTGTTCATTAGCTGTAGGTGCAGCCAGTAAAAAAAATAAAAACTAAACTCCAAAAGCACACAGCTATGGTTCAACTTATAACAGCTAAACTTAGTTCGTTCAGACTGATAATAAATAAAGCGCTCGTCGATTCGCAAATCACGGATGAAGAATTTAGTCGCTTACAGGCTGATTTTGATGACTACAAAAGACAAAAGTTTGATCTTCAGAAAAATCGCGGGCAACTTTTTCTCATCAAACAGACAACGATCAGATAAGAAAAGAATGTTTAAAAAAAGTAAACGAGACATTAAACTCTGTTCTAAACAGCTCACATTAACAACGCCAAAAGGTGTTTATACTTTAGTTTATGAGTCCAAGCACAAAAAGACCGTTGATATTGATTCTGACTAAATATTTTTTTTAATTTAAATAAATATTTTGAGTTAGAAAAGAAACTCAACATGGCTAAGATTTATGAAAGTCCTGACGCTTGGTTAGAGGAAGAGAGTTTGTCAAATGTTTTCGATGATGCTAATTTAGAAGTTATTGATTCAACAAAAGTACAGGTAAGCGTTGCGCATGCTATTTCTCAAGTTCCGAGTAAACTAACAATAGACCCACCAGTTAAAGTAAGGTTAGCTGTTTTAATCGACTATATAAACTATTAATGGCGAAAATCTGGAAGTCTGGGTTTCAACTAAACAGCAGACTATTCTTTCCTATAATGACTTAACACCCGGTTGGGCAGACCAACTCCTTACACAGTTTGATGTAGCCGCTGAAGAAGCTAAAATGAGAGGCTCTGGTTGGACAGAGGGTAAAGTTTTAGCAATCAGATTAAAACAGACCAAATACGCACCGATTGTAGGTAAGTCTTACATTCCACTACCTCCAGCATTAGTTGCAAAAAGAGCAGTTTTAAACATAAAGAATTCAGATTCTAAATGTTTTATGTGGTGCGTTCTTGCGAGGCTGCATCCCGTTGCTAAAAATGCAGAGAGGGTGTCTAAATATGAACCTTATATTAATTCCCTTAGTTTTGACGGAATATCTTTTCCTGTTAGCTTAGATAAAATTGATCAGTTTGAAGAACAGAACAAGCCAATAACTGTTAACGTATACACATGGTCTGAGGAAAACAATCTTTTGCCCATCAGAGTGTCGAAGAACAGTCCAACAATTGGGGATCCAGACAAAAATCATGTGGACTTACTCCTAATGCATCACCATACACGTTGATACGCACAATGAGTAGACTATTGAATCATACTACAAAAAATCATAACAAACAAGAATTTTGTAGAAAATGTTTAACAAGAATTCCATCTGTTCAAGCTGCAAGTGAACATATAAAAAACATTGTATTAGCCCAGTTGACTGTAATACAGAACTAATTACACCGAGAGAAGGCAGCAAGGTTGTTTTGAGAACTGGAAAAAAAATTACAAATGAGTCCGTATGTTATTTATGCAGACTTCGAGTCGCTCATTGTTCCTTATGAGGGACCAAATAATTTACCAAAAACAGTCTTA
>JADBJO010007068.1:0-15000 GCA_016801955.1 Conus betulinus
TGTCGTCTGTGTGGGGGCTGTGTGTCTTATACTTACATGGGCTTGAAGCTGTCTCTGTTGGCACGTTTCCATCTATATGCACTGAACACGAACGGACCAAATGGGTCACAACCTTAGCACACCAGGACAGTCCTGTTTTCTTGATCGGCGCAGAACAAACGACACCCCTTGGCCACATCAACTAGCAAGCATTATGTGAGAACTGTCATGGCCTTAAAATCGATAAGTGGCCTTCGTTCGCTAAATAATTATACGGCTAAATACTCATTCAGTTGCTCATTTGTTCGCCGTCACTACCATGGCATTTAGGCCTTACTCCAGTTCCTCTTGGCACAACCAAGTTGATTTTCTCCAAGGCCTCAGCTTCAACTCTTACCAGAAGGCTGTCCTATATATTCTCGGCAACCGTTCGTTCCAACGGGGGGACCATGTAGAAAATAACATACATTGAGATTAACAAAAACTGACCTACGGATGGAAGGAAGCGTGAGAATGGATAACTTGTCATCGTCGTAGAAGCGGTAGCCAATTAACAAGCTTTGGAAAGGCAGTGGATGATGTGTGTTTGGTTTGTGTGTGCGTAGGCGGCGTGCCTTCGCGTGCCTGTCTGTGTGTGTGCTGTGTGTGTGTGCCGTGCTGTGTGTGTGTTTTGGTGTGTGTGTTGTGTTGTGTTCTGTGTGTGTCGGAGGTGGAGGCATGCGTCGATAGCTCTGAGAAGCGTCGGATCACCCTCTTTCGTTATCTTTAGCCCATAGCACCTCGTCGTACTGCTCGCGTTCAATCTCATCATCGCTCCTGCTGTTTAGTCGCATAGGCTCCTCTCAGACTATTTTTTTGCCTGCCCCCGGCTTCACCCCCGCGACACTCCCTGTGGGCCCCAACTCACCTCCGTCCCGTTTGTGCGTGCCACAACCGTTCCTACCTGTATTTTATCAGTCTCTTATAAACAAACAAAATTCGATATCACACAATCGAGTATTGCACGGTTGTAAAAAGAAAGTGAAGCCTCACGCAGTGCATTTCCGTCTCGATGCCATCCACTTCGCATCATCTGTCTGGCAGGCCCTCATTTGCCGAATGTGAGACGCTGCTTAGACCGGCGTAATACGCGACCAAAAGAATTGCCTCCAACCTCTTCCTCCTCGTTTACACGTTTATTCTTTCCATGCCCGCTCCTTGATTCAATGTGTTTCTACGTACGGGCAAGACGTCGACGTACCCTCCTGTCACTGTGTCCAGACCGAGACAGTGCATCAGATGAAAGAATATAGTCTACAACCTGTCCTGTAAGAGCTACGCAACAAATTCAGACTACCTCCGTTTATTCTATTTCTCTATTTAATTTTTGCATTGTGCCTACTATATTCCTCCCAGTACTGTTCCATCCTCTTAAACAGTCTGAACACTCTTTTGACCAGAACGTTCTTATCTGTATTTACCTCCAAATGAAAACTCCCACTCCCTCACCGCACTTACCTCTCTCTCCCTCCCACACACACACACACACACACACACACACACACACACACACTAACACACAACACACACACCACGCGCGCGCGCGCCGGCGCACGCCGCACGCACGCCACGCTCGACGGCACATCACGCCTGCACGCACGCACACCACATCACACACACTCACACACCCCCACACACACCACACACAAACACACACACACACACACAGCATGCCGGCGAGCGCGCACCACGCACCCTATCGCAACGTCACACACACGCTATACACAACACTCACACACACTCCACACCCTCCACACAGCACTCACCCACACACGACACAAATACACCACACACACATTACACTTGCCGCTGTCGTCGCTCCAGACCACGATGCCACTCACGCACACATCACACCACACACACACACACACCACACACACCACACACACACCTCCACACCACCATCAAGCCGCCGGCGCGCGCGCTCGCACTGCGACGCGCGCGCGCGCGCGCACTTTAACAAAAACCACATCACTTAAACTGAATCCGACGAGTGACATGGTTACTAAATCCTTACAGCGCCACCTAACGCTCAATGTCTCTCTATGTCATGGCGGCCACAGTCCACTCCTCCTTACAGACTTTCGCATTCTTATCACGCTTGACCAGCCCCTTTTGTTATTCCGGTGAACAATTAGTATGAAGTTCTCTCATCTTTGCCCGTGTATGTTCCTTTAGTTGTACCCATCAAAGTCCCTGTGTGGAACGCTCAGTATTGCTCTTGTTTTCTTTCACAACCGACAAATGAATAAGAAAAACGAACAAACAAAAGACTCTGTTATGTGCTCTTCAATCCTCCTGCAGTGGGCCAGAAGACGCGTGGTCTGATAACGACAGGAAAGGACTGCTGGTCTACAGTCCGACCTCTGTTGACAGTTACACCTCTGTTGTTGATGTTGTTCTTGTTCTGCTCTGATTATGGTATTCTGTTTGTGTGTGTGGTGTGTGTGTGTGTGTGTGTGTGTGTGTGTGTGTGTGTTTGTGTGTGTGTGTAAGAGAGAGAAGATAGAAGAGAGAGCGAAGCGAGAGAGAGAGAGAGAGAGAGACAGACCAGACAGACAGACAGACAGACAGACAGAAACACAGAGAGAGAGAGAGAGGAGAGCGCGAGAGAGAGAGAGAGAGAACGAGAGAGTGAGTGAGGGAATCAGGGAGAAGAACCACTATAAAATTTCGGTTTCAGGACCTGCTCATTCTTCGCCGACATTGCGCACTCCGTCTGTGCAGCAAGACAGTCCAGACGACATTAACTGGCCAGACCAGACGCCAGCCAGAACACAGACACAGACACGACACAACTCTCTCTCTCACATTCTCACCTCTCTCCCTCTCTCTTCCTCCTCTCTCTCTCTCTCTCTCTCTCTCTCATCGCCACACCACACACACACACACACACACACACACACACACACACACACACACACACACACACTACCACCACATACCACAACACATATCCAATACAGCACAACTCACACACATCCCCACACCACACACCACCCCACACACAAACACACACACACATGCCACACTCACACACACCGCGCGCGCGCGCTCAGCGCACGCACGCACGCAGGTCCACGCAGTCAGGCATTACAGGAAGGCGCGCACGCACGCACCGACGCACGCACGCACGCGACTCACGCGCACCCACAATACACACACACACCACCACCCACACCACACACACACACACACACATTGCCGCATCATATTCTATGCGGAAAGAGGAGACAATAAGCTTCATCACACACACTCGTACTCCCAGCATAGCATTAAAGGAGAATGAACAATGAATTTAAATGAGCGATGTCCCTTGCATCTGCGGAGTACCGGCACACCTCTACCCATCTCAGCCTTCAAATTCGTAAATGAGTTCTCGACGCAAACTGTTTTACGTAGGGAGAAAAGCATAGTGCGTGTTCCTTACAGAGAGAGAGAGAGGAGAGAGAAGAGAGAGAGACAGAGATAGCTCATTTTCTTTGTCAAAAGCCCCTGTAATGGACGCTCTCTAACAGTTTGTTTTCTTTTTCTTCGAGAGAAGCAAGAAACGAACAAAGAGAAGAAAGACAAGAGAGCAAGAAAACAAGCGCAACAAAAAAAAAACTAACGTATTGTGTGCTCTTTGCAATTCCTTCAAGATGGCAGAAATTTGCTCCTGTTCTGAAACTGAAAGTGGAAAGGGACTCCCGCATCCCGCTAGGCCTGAACCAGGATCTTTACTCGGGTACATTCTGTTGTGTGATGTTGTCGTTTTTGTACGTCCAGTTCTTAGAGAACATGGAGCCCTCGCTCAGATGGGAACGAAGAAGAATCTGCGTGTGTGTGTGTGTGTGTCATTGTGTGTCCCGTGTGCGCGTGTTGTGTGTTGCCGCTGTGCTGTTGGGGGGGAACGGCCGTCCATGGCTCAAAATGGTTCGACTCGCCTCCAGGACTCAAAAACTACTGGCCAATCTTTTCTGAAAATTTGTAGAGTATGTTCATTATGGGTCACGAATATGCCCGATGTATTAGTTTTACCGTTTATAGCCGTTACTAACTGCTGTAACGGGCCTGTAACGTTTTTTCTTCTCATGGAATATCTCAGAAAAGTACTTGGCCGATCCTTGTGAAAATTAGTGGTATGTTCACTATGGGTTACGGATGATGCCCGATGTTTTACTTACCGTTATATCGCCGTTACTAACGGCTGTAAAACGGCCTGTAACGGTTTTTCTTCTTTATGGAATATCTCAGAAAGTACTGTGGCCGATCTTTCAGAAAATTCGAAAGGTATGTTCATTTGCGGGTCACAGATGATGCCGATGTATATAGTTTACCCCGTATAGCTGCGTACTAACGGATATTATAACGGCACATACAAAACCGTTGTTCGTCTTTATGGAATATCTCTCAGAAGCACTTTGTCGATCTTTCTGAAGAAAAAAATGTAGGTTTAGTCATCTATGGGTCACGGATTGATGCCCGACGGTTTTAGTTTACCGTTATAGCCCATTACTAATGGCCTCCATAATGGTTTTCTTCTTTATGGAAAATCGCAGAAGTTCTTGGCCGATCTTTCGGAAAAAATTGTAAGTATGTTCATTATAGGTCACAGATGATGGACGATGATTACCAGAATAGCCATTACTAACGCTTACACCAGCCCAAGACGGTTTTTCCTCTTTATGGAGTATCTCACGAGTATCAGGATAAACTGGGAGTACGTTATATGCTTTCGCATCGTGTATTTGATTGGGATGTTCACTTTGAGAGAGACAGGACAGACAGGAGAAGACAGGACAGACAGACAGGGACAGACAGAAAGACAGAGAGACAGAAAGATAGGAGTGAGAGGGGGGGGAGTGAGAACACAATAAAAATGATTCTATACGCGACTGTTTATTGTTCAGCGACATGGAGTACACGTTTGTGCAGGCACAGAGGCAGACAGACAGGCAGACAGACAGATACCTGGCCAGCCCACCAGCCACAACACACACACACACCACACACAACACACAACACACACACACACAACACACACCAACCCACACACACACACACTACACACCCACACACACACACACACACACACACACCACACACACACACACACACACTACACACAAACTTCTCACACGACAACAACACAGCACAACGCACACACAAAACACACACACACACACACACACACCACACACACACACACACACACACACACACACACACACACTTTAATGAATCATTAAAGGGGGATCGACGAGTGAATGTAAATGCGCAATGTCTCTGCATCATGGCGGCCACAGGCACACTCTTCTTACCGCCATTCACATTCGTAATGATTGGATCACCCCTTGTGTTATTCCGGGTGAACAATTAGATGAAGTCCTCTCAACCTTGCGCCGTGTAATGACCTTGAGTGTGTGCTTATTTCTTTCTTCAAAAGCCCCTATAATGGACGCTCAGTAATTGCTTTTTTTTTACACAAACAAATGAACAAAGAAACAAAGGAAGATGGAAAGAAACAACAACAAAAAGACTTGTTATGTGCCCTTTCAATCTCCTTCAAGTTGGCAGAAGTCCCTGTCGTTTTGCTTAACTGGGATAGTCAGAGTCGAGAGAGAGAGAGAGAGAGAGAGAGAGAGAGAGGAGAGAGAGAGAGAGAGAGAGAGAGAGAGAGTGAGTGCTTGAGGGAGTGCTTGTATTCAAGCGTGCGTGCATGCGTTCGTGTGTTGTGTTGGTGTGCGTGTTTGTGTGTGCATGTGCATTTGTGTTCATGTGTGTTAGTGCTAGTGTTAGCGTTAGTGTGTGTGTGGTGTGTGTGTGTGTGTGTGTGTGTGTGTGTGTGTGTGTGTGTTGAAAAAGCAGGAAAGAAAAGAAATAGCGTCCCCTCTCCCCTAAAACTATTGTGTGGCGCTTTTTTTATGCGGGCATTTGGACTGATGTGTCGAAATGATTGTTAGTCTGCTTTCTGTGGCATCTTATCTGGGCATCACGTTTCCCTTTCTGCAAGGTGAAAGGTACAATTGAACAACAGGCGAACAGATGATGAAGGTCGATTGTCCTTGACCGGCGTTACTCTTGTCTGCTCTCAAACCCCAAACGTCAGTATTGCTGATAATATGCTGATCTGCTAGGTCTCTCTCTGCCTACCCTCTCCCTGACATGCACAAAACCCTTCCTTCTGTTCAATCTTGAATACCTCATGTGTGATCTACTGATATGGTAGCAAGAGTGGATTCAACCAGATTAAACCTAGGGCTCGAGCGTATCTAACTAAAGGACTGAACAAACAAATGCTATTCATCATCGAAGCAAACAGTATTCCACCTTTCAAAAACAGAAACCCAGAGTAACTCCTGCCTTTATCATGTACTACATGAACGTGAGGGGTCAGATGCATGAGTAGATTTTCATGCATGGGGTTGTAAACGTGTATTCTTTTTGTTTCATTTTTGATTAGCTGACAAAAGATTGTCGGCGAAAAACCGTTTCCGGCTTTAGTTTCATCAGGATGGATCAATGCAAGCAAATCCATAAATGGAAACATTTACAACGAACGATAAAGCAAAGCCTACCCAATCGTGATGTTGGCAACATGGAAAATTTGGAGATAGGAGACAGCTGGCAGCCGAATGAGAAAAGTCATGTAGGGGTGGAGGTGGAATCGTTATGAGGCGGTAAGGAGGTTAGTCCCCCCCCCCCCCCCCCCCGGATGAGGGTCTGTTGGCTAGTTAACGACAAACCAGGTGATTGTGGTGGAAGGAAATGACCCACCGGGGGAAAGTCAACAATGTCCCATCTGCATTATTCGGCTTTCCTCAGGTTGCCGGCGTTCTGGCGGTGGGCGGCCAGTTTCTTCCGCCATCACCAGCATCTCTTGGAACACAACAGACCATAAAGAGAGATGATGAGAAAGAGAGGAGCGAGAGAGAGAGAGAGAAGACAGACAGACCGGACAAGACAGACGAGCAAACCACGACACCAGACACCTCAGTCTCAGACAGCACACACAGAGAGAGTGAAAAAAGAGGCAGAAAAAAGGTACAAAAAACACATAGATTACAGACACACACACACACACACAGACTACTACACAGACACAACAGACACACACATACACACACATAAACACATACGAAGCGAGATGAGATGGGGAGAGGAGAGAGATTGAGAGGAGATGAGATACTTGTGAAGGGGCCTTGTCAGAGAAGACGAGAGGGGGGGGTAGAGAGAGAGATAGAGAGAGAGGACAGGAGAGAGAGAGAGAGAGAACACAAATATTTTTATGAATACGAATATTTTTGATTGACGAATATTTTGTAGGGGGAAAATGGATAAGCTGGGACAAGTTTTTTACAACCATGCCCTCAAAGAACAAAAAACAGTAACAAACAATACCAAAATGAAACATATAAATGGTACACGAAAAGGGAACAATGAACAAGCTTATAACGACGAAACATGATTAACATAAATATTATCTAGTACCAAGGGGGTGAGAAAGAGAGAGAGAAGAGAGAGAGAGAAGAGCGAGAGAGAGAGAGCAAATAACAGCATTGAAAGGCTCTTGTGTGTATGTGTGGTGTGTGTGTGTGTGTGGTGTGTGTGTGTGTGTGTGTGTGGTGTGTGTGTGTGTGTGTGTGTGCGTTTCGTGCGTACGGTCAGTGTTTGTGTTGCGTGTGAGAGAGAGAGAGGAGAGAGAGAGAGAGAGAGAGAGCGAGAGAGAGAGAGAGACAGAGAGAGGACAGAGAGAGAGAGAGAGAGAGAGAGAGAGAGAGCAAACCATCAACATTGTATAATACTGTCAATGCAGTTTCCAAGTTCAGTTAAAACAGATAGCCGATGAAGAAGCTGGAGGGCTGGAAGTTCTGTGCGTCTTTGTCTTGTCCGGCGGTTCTCTTGTCTGCTCTTAAATGAAAGAGAGAGAGACAGACAGACAGACAGACAGACAGACAGAGAGTTGAATGAGAGATAGAGAGAGAAGCCTAAACCTACTTAACTGCATCTATTTAAGTGTTATGACTATAACAGACAATCTGACCTTAGGAGATTCTTACTTCGACCAAAAAATGGGGGGGGGGGGGGGGGGGGGGGGGGGGGGGGGGCATGGCGTTTTTTTTTTCTCAGTCATTGCTTAACATCTGCCCCGTTGTGTGTGTGTGTGTGTGTGTGTGTGTGTGTGTGTGTGTGTGTGTGTGTGTGTGTGTGTGTGTGCTGTCCTGTCTGTGTGAGGAGGTCAAAGAATTCTGAGAAGGGTAGATCACCTAATTATCTTTGGTCAAACAACATCTCGTCTCCATGTCAATCAAAATCCATTCCATCTGTTTTGGCACCGAAAAAATGTATTCCATTGATTCACTGCGCTGGATTCACGCAACATGTGCAAAACGCAGCTCAACGAACTTGATAAATCTGTAAAAAAAAAAAAAAAAAAAAAAAAAAATCAAACCAAGGGTGGTGAAAAAGAAAAGCGCAGCAAACGCAGACATTTCTGCTCGAGCACATCTGGCATCGCTCTGTCTTACAGGCCTCATTGGCAGAATGTGCAATCCTGCTTAAAACAGCGATGGAATACAGTGGCAAAAGAATTGCAGCCGACCTCTTCTCCTCGTTTGCATGTTAATTCATTCCAGGCCTGCAGCTTTGTACCACACATGTCCCTATTAAGGGCAAGACGTGACGACCTCTCTGTCGGCTGTGCCTTGACAGACGCAGGCATCAGATGAGGAAGAAAATACAGCGGAACCTGTCAGTAAGAAGATTCGAATACAGGTTCATATTACGTCCGTTTAAATTTTCAAAGATATTTTTGTATTAATCTCTACCATATTTACCTTCCAATAAATATTTTATCATTTGAAGTCGATCGAATGTTTTTTATTTTTACTAGACTTTTTCTCCAAGGAAGGAGCCCCTCTCTATGCAGTCATCCCCTCTCTCTTCTTTTCATTTTGTCCAGAAATGAGTTATCCTTGCCAACAGTAGATATTCCTCCAAATGAATACGCCCAATCTTGAAGGCATTTCTAATTGAACTTTTGTTTCCTTTAAACAGTAAAACAAGTGGGGTAACTTTTGCTCCCATAAGAAAACCTAACACAGAGTAACTTTTATTCAAGACTGGCACAGCCCTTTAAACTTGAATAAAGTCAGACAAATACATAGACGAACAATCTTATAGTGTGGTGGGTGGGGAGAGGGGGGGGGGGGGCAAGCGCAGTCCAACAACTGAACTCAACTGTCTTCATAATAATGACTTGGCAAAGATTTGAGACTGAAGGGAGGGGGGGGGGGGGGGGGGGGGGGGAGGGGGTTGAAGTTAGGGAGGTTTGAAACTGGAAACATGAAATTAAGAAATATGTTACAAATATGAAAACTCTTCAATAGCTGCATAAGGGAACACATCGCAATCCCTTTTGAAGGCAGAGATATATTGTATTGCCTGTTCCGAGGCCTTTCGTCGGCTGGATCGGAACTCATCAGGGAGACACGGCTGGTTGTGTCTGCGCTCCTTGCGTCAAATAGAGACACACCCACAGCCCATAATACCGTGGTGTTCTCACCACCAAGGGTGCAAAAAAGAATCCAATAGCACCCCCAAAGCAGCCAGTGAAGGGTAGTAAATGAAACCAAACGAAAGTGTTGTGAGGAAAAAAAAAAGTTGCTGAAAAAACTAAAGTCATTGCAATGCAATAAAATGTAGGGGGACAATCTTTGAACCTACGCTTGAGGATCCACCAAGGATGCAAGGGAGATCAAAAGACAAACACACAGATGGACAGAAACAAATACAAATAATCTCGATTTAATCGAAACGAACTGGGAAATGAAACGAGGTAGGGAACAGTAAACAATAAACAGTAAACAAGTGGGGTAACTTTTGCTCCCATAAGAAATCCTAACACAGAGTAACTTTTATTCAAGACTGGCACAGCCCTTTAAACTTGAATAAACTTGAATACTACCTTTACCTACCGATAAAGTCTGCCCCCCTCTCCTCCTTAACTAGCATTTATTTCTTCAAATGAAAGTCGCACAGTACCCGGTGTACCTCGGAATAAAAAAGTTCCCTCTCTGGCTTTCTTTTGAATCTGGAAAAAAAAAAAATCCGTCATCACCAGATTTATCTCCTAATACAGATTTTTCTCCCTTCGAACGATTGGTTTTTCAGTGTGTTTTTTTCTTTGTGTATACTGGACTCTTGCCACGTAATAAACACTCTGTGTTATTGAAGCGAGTTTGTAGAATATTTCTGCCATTGCCAGTATTGCATTTACCTTTGAACACACATTGCATTTTTTTCCTCTTTAAACTCGAAGCACGTCCCTCATTTCGTCTTCATAAGATTTCTGTGACTCCAAAAGAGTGAACAAACACACACAAAAAATGGTTTAAGCAATATGTTCATTACTTGCCGATATTGAGCGCATGTGTGTGCGCGCACAGACATCAGGCAGGCAGACAGACAGGCAACCAGCTAGCCAGCCAGCCAGCCAACCAGCCACACACACACACACACACAGAGGCACGCGCGCGCGCGTTAAGTGAACTCTAAACCGGGGATCGACGAGTTAATGGTTACTAAATCCTTAAAGCGTGTTATGAATGCGCAATGTCTCATAGCGGCCACAGGCACACTCCTTACAACCATTCACATTCTTAACAAAGGTTCAATCCCTTGCGGTATTCCGAGTGAACAGTTACATGAAGTTCTCTCAACCTTGCGCCGTGTAATGACTTGAGTGCGTGCCATTTCCTTTCATCCAAATCCTCTCCAGTGAATGCGCAATATTTATTTTTTGTTAAATCAATACATACAGGAAATAAACTAACAAAATGACTCTTACGCCCCTCTTCAATCTCCTTCAAGTTGGCAGAAGTCCCTGTTCTGAAAATGAAAGGTAAAGTGACTGCAGGCTACGACTGACCCATGGAGTTTCAGTTACACTCTGCTGTTGATGTTGTCGTTTTGTTTGATTATATATGTTCCTGGGATATTCAGAGAGAGAGAGAGACAGACAGACAGACAGACAGAGACAGAGAGAGAGAGACGCTTCAGACGCTTCAGATACGTTCTTATTGACAATGCCTACATATAGCCTTTATGTCAAGGGGGGTGTACATTAATACTTACAGCACCGAAAAAAGTAATGCAGATAAAAAAAATTGTAACTGATAATGTTTATATTAGGACTCGAAACCATGTAGTAGAAAAGAAAAATTACGTATGTTTTTTTCATCACTCAAAATGGCTACGTAATTTTCTTGATAACCTCATCTGTTCTGTAAGTGCCAGAAACAGGCACGCGTATTCTCTGAAATGATGATTTTCCCCTGGACCACATAAGTCATGAACGTCCATTTCATTATTATCCATGCTAGTGAAGAGAACAAGAACATTTTGACTAAGGTCGAGAGAGAGAGAGAGAGAGAGAGAGAGAGAGAGAGAGAGAGAGAGAGAGAGGTCATCAAAGAGACAGAGACAGAGAGAGCGAGAGAGATTCAGATAAATCATCAGAGAGAGGGAGAGAGAGAGAGAGAGAGAGAGAGAGAGAGAGAGAGAGAGAGAGAGAGAGAGAGAGAGAGATATGCAGATGAATCATCGCAGGGAGAGAGAGAGAGAGAGAGAGAGAGAGAGAGAGAGAGAGGAAAGAGAGAGAGAGAGAGAGAGAGAGAGAGAGAGAGAGATGCAGATGAATCATGAGAGAGTGTGTGTGTATGTGTGTGTGTGCGTGCGTGGTGTGGTGTGTGTGTGTGTGTGTGTGTGTGGTGTGTGTGTGTTGTGTGTGTGTTTGTGTGTGTGCGTGTGTGTGTGCGTGAGTGTGTGTGTGGTGTGTGTGTGTGTGTGTGTGTGGTGTGTGTGTGTGTGTGTGTGTGTGGTTACTTTTAGTGTGCATAGGTGTGTTGTGTGGTGTGTGTGTGTGTGTGTGTGTGTGTGTGGTGTGTGTGTGTGTGTGTGTGTGTCCGTGCACGCGCCAGTGCGTGCGTGCGTGCGTGCGCGCGCTTGTGTGTGTGTGTGTGTGTGTGTGTGTGTGTGGTGTGTGTGTGGTGTGTGTGTGTGTGTGTGTGTGTGTGTGTGTGTGTGTGTGTGTGTGTGTGTGTGTGTGTGGTGAAGTCAAGTCAAGTGAAAGTCAAGTCAAAATCATCTTTATTGAGGGTTAAAGAATAAACTTTCCAGCTTTTTTACATCCTGCCCTCATAAACAAGAAAGAAACTAACATAAACGTAGAATCTCAAGCTCCAAAACTGTTGTAAAAGCACGCCAATTTATATCATGCTAATACATAACTCTCATATCAAATATGAAACAGTAATCAAACTGTTGCTGGAACATCACGTTCAAGCAAAGCGGACAGAGAGAGAGAGAGAGGAGAGAGCGAGAGAGAGAGAGAGGAGAGAGAGAGAGATGAGAGAGATGAAGTTAAGGATATCGTATTGATGGAAATGAATTTAACTGATGCGCAGAATTTCTAACAGATGCCATTTTTAGTGGGGAGTTTTTAATGTCTGTTTTGAAGGACATGATTTTATGGAGAGAGGCAAGTTATTCCATTCCATACGGGGGATTTCTCAAATGAGACCAATTGTTTGTCTTCACCATATCGTTTCCATCTAAAGTTGTTTCAGGTTTCATAAAACGAACAACAAAAAGGACAACACCACGACCACCAAAACAGCTTTATCCGGTATCCATAACGTATGTTGAAAGAGAGAAAAACGTGTGCAATGATCTTCTAACTTTGATTTGAAGTAACCATTGAGAAACAGAAGAAGAAGAAGGAGGAGGAGGAGGGAGGAGGAGGAGGAGGAGGAGGAGGAGAGGAGGAGGAGGAGGAGGAGGAGGAGGAAAGAGTCGCAAGAACTGAAAAAAAGAAAAGAGGAAAAAAGAATGGTCACAAAGCAAGGATGAAGGAGACTATTTGTCAGCTTCCTGTTCCATTCCAGCAATCATTGTTTTTCACTTTCACTGCAGCAGAATCCTCCAGCCCACACAACCTGACAGACAGAGGACACATGCGATTTACACGGTTTCTCGTCATGTTCCTGCCAAGCTCTCTTCCTGTTTTGAAAACCACGACCCCGAGCTCGAGCGATTCAAAGAAGAACATACAGGACAGATGGAATACAGAATGTACTTGGGAGAGAGGAGAAGGTGTGTGTGCATAGACGAGATGGATTGTGGGAGAGATAGATAGATAGATAGACAGAGAGAGAGAGAGAGAGAGAGAGAGAGAGAGAGAGAGAGAGATGATGATGATGATGATGATGATGATGATGATGATGATGATGATGATGATGATGATCTTTATTTTCAAGAGTAACAGATAAGCAAATATATGCTTTTATACATTGCCTCACTGACGGACGAAGAGTGACAAGGAACTAACTAAGCATGACTAGCTACTAAAGCATACAAACAAACTTAGTTGTCTTTAAAGAGAGAGAGAGAGAGAGAGAGAGAGAGAGAGAGAGAGAGAGAGAGAGAGAAGGGGGTGGGTGGAAGTCGAGTGGGCTGGGGTAAAAAAAGGGAGGAGGGACAGGGTTTGTAGGAAAAGTAAATAAAAGGTCTTTATATTGAAGGTGAAGAAGAATCTATTCTGCAGTGTAGCATTGCATTAAAGTAGATTTTCTGGGTTTTTTTTGTTTGTTTGTTTGTTTGTTTTGCTTGTTTGTATATCATACTTGTTCGTGTGTTTTTATTTTGTTCTCCGGTTCTGAGCCCAGATTCGCTAAACCATCCATTGCTGTGTTCTTTCATTTTCTCTTCAAATAGATACCTTAATGGTATACGTTCCGTTTATTTTCAGTTCAATCCTGGTTGAAAATAAAATACATTTTTTTTTTTTCAATTCACACACTATACAACAGTAAACGGTCTTTCCATACCTGACTTATAAATTACCTTTGAACCAAATGCTGTCTGTTGTCCCTTCCCAAAGGATGGCAGCTTTTAAGTATGTGTATCAAAGTCCCAGCCACTCACTATAAGATGAACACCAATTAAGAAAAAAAAACAAACAAACAAACAAAAATAAAACAAACCAAACAAAAATGAAAACCCCACTGGACTATGCGAGGGTCATTTAGGCCAGACACGGCAGAAAAAAGAATGACCAAAAATGATGACTTTTTTCACGTTTCAGGTTTTTGGTGGATTTTGAATACCTATTTCTTGTAACGAGTGTGTGTGTGTGTGTGTGTGTGTGTGTGTGTGTGTGTGTGTGTGTGTGTGTGTGTGTGTGTGTGTGTGTGTGCTTGCGTGCGTGCGTGCGTGCGTGCGTGTGTGTGTGTGTGTGTGTGTGTGTGTGTGTGTGTGTGTGTGTGTGTGTGTGTTGTTCACTCTGTCTGTCTGTCTGTCTATCTATTTGTCAGTCGGCCTGTCTGTCTGTCTGTTTTCTCTCTCTCTCTCTCTCTCACTCTATCCTCTCTCTCTCTCTCTCTCTCTCTCTCTCTCTCTCTCTCTCTTCTCTCTCTCTCTTCTCTTTCTCTTTCTCCATGGTCTGTTTGATCCCAGGAGAATGCTGTTGACGCGGAAGAAATGGGCCGCCCACCCACCAGAACGCCGGCAAGCAGAGGGAAAAACCGATAATGCAGATGGGACATTGTGCTTTCCCGGTGGGGTCATTTCCTTCCACCACATCCCTGGTGTGTCGTTGAACTGCCAACAGACCCTCATCCAGACCAACATCCCTTGCTGCCCCACACCTCTCCACTTCCCCACCTACACGACTTATCTCATACTCCTGCCTTCTGCCTTCTGTCTTCAAATTGCTAAAGGATTAATCAACATTGGGGCAAGCTTGCTTTATAGTTAGTTTACCTGCTCCATATACGGATTAACCCACACTGATCCTTCATGATGAAACTAAAGCTGAAAATCCCCCCCCCCCCCACCCCCGCCCCCTCCCTCACTAATCTTTGTTAGCAGAGCAAAACTGAAACGAAAAAGAATACACACTTAAATCCACATGGATGGAAAATCTACTCAAGCATCTGT
>JADBJO010007068.1:22500-25000 GCA_016801955.1 Conus betulinus
TATCAGTTAACCCTTGGATTTCGAAGGTATGAGAGAAGAAGAAGAGAAGAAGAAGAAAAAGAAAGAGAGAGAGAGAGAGAGAGAGAGAGAGAGAGAGAGAGAGACAGAGAGAGAGACAGAGACAGAGAGAGACAGACAGACAGACGAGAAAAACAGACAGACAGATAGACAGACAGACAGACAGACAGACAGAGACAGAGAGAATGCTATGAATGTAAAAAACGAAATATTATGAAATCGAAAACGACCTTTTTTCATGAAAATTCAACCGTCTACGTGATGTATTGCTTCAAGCGCCCATTTCAACAAATGGGTCAGAGCGATTGATTGTTGTTTGTAAAGACAGGAGCACTGTTCTCATGCCTTGTCCTAAAAAAAAAAAAAACAAAAACTGGGGCACTCCGTCAATACAACAAGAAACAGAATTATTTTATTGAAAGAATGGTTTTGGCAAAAACAACCGGTTTTCAAAAGATCTTCGTGATGCAATGAATACACTTTTTCCCCTCTGTCTCTTCACATGTTTTGAACCCTGTTGATTTTTTTTTTTTTTTTTTTTTTTTTTGTATTATTCTGTTTGCCCTTGTTTTAATTTTGAGCTTGTTTTCTGCGGATTATAAATACACTTCGAGTTTTTGATTGCTTATTACCATTTTCTTCATTTTTTTCCGTTTTCAAAATAAAACTTCCAATATATCACGTTTTGTGGAGGGTGTGGCGGGGATGGAGGTGATAATTTTTTAAAAAAAAAACTGTACGATTTAGGATCTTTTTTAAGGGGGAGGGGGAAGGATCTGATCTGTTTCCTATTGTGTGCAGTTTTCTGTATCTTATTTTGACAATATAGGAGAAAGAACTGCCCAGTGCGTTGAAAAAAAAAAATCGTGTTGAATTTCTTGTTTGAATCCATATGCTATATTCACCAATGCCGATGAAGCTCCCACAATCTTTCTTTTCAGCCTCTACTATACTGGTGCGCATTTTTCTGAGAGATATGAAATACAACCGATTTGGCCGCCGTGTTTGCAACTCTGTACAATCGATTTGGCTGCCGTGTTTGCCACTCTACTTCTTCTTCTGTACTGCGTCCTGTATGTAACGTCCAGTTTTTATCATGCAGACTTTTAAAACATCAGTGATTTGACTGGAGGGCACAATGACTGCACACACAAATAGAGAGCACTAAAGGTACGTTTCGGAGCAGTCGCAGCAAGCAGCAGCAGCATTGGCAGCAGCAGCAGCAGCAGTAGTAGTAGTAGATGTAGTAGCAGCAGCAGTAAGTCAAGTAGTAAGTCAAGAAGCTTTATTAACAGCACACACATTCACAGCAGCAGCAGCATTACCCAGTATATGTAGTATAGAGGAATTTGGAGTATTAGTCAGTAGTAACAGAAGTAGCAGCAGCAGAAGAAACAGCACCAGCAGCAGTAGTAGTAGTAGTAGCAGTAGAAGTAGTAGTAGAAGGAGAAGAGGTAGTGATGGTGGTGGCGGTACTGGTGATTGTGATTATATGATTTCAGCCGTCGTTTTATGTGTAAAAAAACAACAAACACATCCACGACACCTTACAAAACGTAACGATGAAAATGCTGCTCAAAAAGAATTTGTTTCACTTGTAATAAATAATTTGGACTAATTGAAGACCAAATGATTAGAGGAAAAAGTGAAATAACGCAAACGTTGTAAAGGCTCGAACCATACAGGCCATTCCGCACACATGCACACTATCCTGAACCTGCCTGACAGCTAGAGGGTGGAAGCAGGAGAGAGATCAGGGACTTGGCCCTCAAGCAGTTTACACACAGCTATACTGAAAATGAGCGTAACCAATCGAGATCTATTTTTTCCATGGACTTTTCTCACAGGTCAAATACGGTCACAGCCTGATCGACAATGGGAACTTAGCAATGAGAAGGCTGGAAACAGATACCAGAAGAGCAGATAGCCAATGCCTGACGAAGCACAAGAGAAGCCAAAAGAACGAATCCTACTCAAATGAAAGCACACAGCGTTTCTCCATTTAACCTGAAGACCAAAATGTTCCTTGACCGCTTTATCAATCGTCTTTAAAAGCAAAAGGAAAACATAAAACCATTCCATAGACACATAATCGAGGGGTTGGACAGATAGGCTTGACTGCATTTGCATTCACGAAGTTTCATGTGTGTTTCACCTTTGTTTGAGCGACCCCCCAAAAATAATACTTACCCCGATATGAATTAATCAAGCCTTTGGCAACTTTGGAAACGAGATTCCAACAGCCAGGAAAAGGGTGGGACGCCTACGGGTAAAATAAGTCGAGTAGTCGGGAAGATGCGTTGAGATAGGGCAGAAGAGTGGCTGGAATGGATAGAGGGTCTGGCAGCAGCTCAACGACACATCGGGGCTGTGCTGGGAGAACATAGCCCCATAGGGAAAGCGCAATCTCCGATCTGTATTGTCGGTTTTCTTTGGCTGCCGGTGGTCTGATAGTTGAGTGGTGGTCCATTTCTTCTGCATC
>JADBJO010007068.1:30000-42500 GCA_016801955.1 Conus betulinus
TTTATGGAAACTTTTATTTTTCCTGTATTGTGAATGTGTGTGTGTGTGTGTGTGTGTGTGTGTGATTTTTTTTTTAACGTCTTTCAACTAACCGTGATATTAGACGAAAAAAAACAAAGTGCATGAGTAAGAGAATAAGACTTATTCATTCCAGTTTTATCGCAGAATAACCCGCTCAGTATATTCGATTCACCAGCTTTGACTTATGACTTTTTTGTAAGTCTAGAGAAAAGTCCAATTGGTCACTACCTATAATCATCTTTTTTTTTTTAATGCAGAAGTGATGGAGGTGTAGAAGAGGAGATGGGGTGTGGGGGAGGGTGTTTATAATTTTTTTTTTCTATTATAATCGTGTAGCTGTATATTCTTCCTACATTCAAATACACATACATTTTCACGCCTAAGCATCCATATGTATACACACGTACATGAATATGTAGAACTCCATACAGGTTAGACATGCACAAGTCGTATGTAAATGTGTGCGTGCGCGCGTGTGTGTGAAGGCACAGAGATCGGAATCAGCTTTGCAGTCACTGGAAGAGAGTACTTAAGCTGTGAAAACCCCGCAGGAAATTGCGATCTCAAGGCATCTGAAAGCCATCAAGTTAATGAAACGGCAGAAAGACACTTTCCATTTAGGAATCAGGCATCAAGCACCAAACCCAGCAGCTGCAGTGCCAGGCAGTAGCAACGCTAGCGGCAAAAAAAAAACAAACCGGCAGTGTGATATTTACATACAGCAGTTCGCCAGGGGCAAAAGAACTGATTCATATTATTTCTAATTCCCCTATTTTGTAACAATCTCCACTGACTGACGCACTGACCCACCCACCCGCCCGCCCGCCCGCTCTCGATATATATATAAGCAATTAAGTAGTACTGGGGGAAAACAAATGCAGGTTAACAATTCTTCCATCATTATAGTAATGACTTGGCAAAATTTGGAATTGAGAGGGGAAAAAAAATTTTGAAGATGAAGTAAATGGGAAAATGTATATCATAAATACGAAAACCCTTCACAAGCTACATGTATATCATAAAATACGAAAAACCCTTCACAAGCTACATGAGGAAACTATCGCAGTCCTTCTCGAAGGCAGATCTATATGTATCGCCTGCTCCGAGGCTTTTCGTCCGCTGGATCGGACTCATCAGAGAGACGCGGCCGATCGTGTCTGTGCTCTTGGCGTCAAATAGAGACACACCACAGTCCATAATTCTGTGGTGTTCTGACCGCCAAGGGTTCGAAAAAGAATCCAGCAGCACCCCTAAAGCAGCCAGCGAAAGGTAGTAGAATTAAACAAAACGAAAGTGTGGAGAGGAAAAAAGTTGCTGAAAACTAAAAACATAACGCAAACAGTATAAAATGTAAGGTACAATCTTTGAGCCTATGCTTGAGGATCCATTTAAGGATGCAAGGGAGATCAAAAGATATGGAACAGCCTGAGAGGTCAGCTCTGCTGTTCAATATACATACATACATACATACATACATACATACATACATACATACATGCATACATATATACATATATATGTATGTATATATAACTTTGCAAAGATTGAATAAAGAAAATCAGGGGAAACAGAAGGAGGGAGGGATAACTGGTAATGTAAACATCAGGAAAGTTTAGTTTAAATATTTTTTTTAAATCCCTAGCAGCATATGGGAACCATTGTAATCAACGTAAAGACAGAACCAATCATATTGCCTGCTCCGAGGCCTTTCGATCTCTGCGGGGGGATATGACTCGCTTTTATATCTGTGTTCACTTGATATTCAACCGCACCTCAAAGCAGCAAGAGAAGGGTAATTAAAAATTAAAGCAAAAAAAAAAAAGCGCAGTAAAGAACTAACTTGCTGGAAAATAAGGATCATTATATGAACAGTAATAAATGTGGGGGTAAATCTTTTGAGTCTATACTTGATATCCGTTTATGGACGCCAGGGAGGTCGACATGAGTCTCCTGTCAGCTCTACTGTTAAATTCATCCAAGCATTGTCGATCACATATGTGCTGCCAGCAGCTACATATTGTACAGAGCAGCTTTTACTTGGATCTCCTAAGAGATACAATCTCGTACTGATTGATCAAACAATATGTTGAACAATTTATTAGTGGGGTTTCGGGGGAGGGGGGATAAGTGCAGGTACGCAAACCTCCCGGCATTAAAGAAGTCGGGAAAAAAAAATATATATATATATATATATATATATATATAGAGAGAGAGAGAGAGAGAGAGAGAGAGAGAGAGAGAGAGAGAGCAAACGAGTAGAACAAGAAAGAAAATGGGGATGAAAATTCAGAGATACAATTTTTGTTAACTTGAAACCGTTCTCTATGGGGACCTTTGTAATCCATCTTGGAGACAGAACCAGTCGTATCGCCCGCATCCACGTCGTTTGTCGTCTGATCCAGACCCGTCAAAAAGAGACATAGCTGGCTGTAACTCTCATATCTTGGCACCAAATGGAGACACACTATAGCCTGTAATTCTTTAGTGTTCTCGCCACCAAGGGTTCGAAAACAGGATCGAACAAACCCGCAAGCTGCCAGGGAAGGGTAAAAAAAAAATTAAACCCAAAAGATAATGCTTTAAAGAGATAAGTCGCTGGAAAAAGAACATTCACCATGCAAACGGTACTACATGTGGGGGAAACTCTTTGAGTCTATGCTTGAGAGATCACATTTCAAGATGCAAGGAAGGTTTAAACAAGACGCTTCAAGGTTAGAGTAGTCCACTCTACTGTTTGATAATCCAAGCATTGCCAGTCACATAATTGCTTATAGCAGCTAAGATTTGAAAAGAAAAGTCATCACTTCAACCTTCTGAGAAACAACCTCCTGTGACGAGACGGATGCGTGAGTGGTAGGTGGGTCCTCTGGGGGAAGGACTTGGAATAATTTCTCTATGAGAATTATCTTACATTTCACCTACACCCCCTCTCTTACTAACGGTGGAAGTAGCAACTTTCTGGTACTAGTCATCGAAGAATTTTTATTTGTTCGGGTATTGGTAAAATACAGAAGACTGGCTCTGAGATAATTTTCCTTAGGCCTGTACTATGAATTACAAGTACTTATAGCTCTGAGATACAGAATTGAAGAGAGAAGTTCAAACATTCAACATTCGATTGAACAACAGGGAACTGACACAAGTTAAGTGCACTTTCACACATCAACTTTTATTACTTATACATAGATAAGAAATGGCGTGACAATTCCATAGGCTGTGTTTCAGCTCTCATTGGACTACCACAATGAGGGGTCCTTCCTCACTCCTACTTTACTCGCTGGCACTCTGTGCAGCAAGCTTAAGTTGGCATACAGGGGTTCTGTCTAAGTTACACTGAATGTATATGGTTATTATACATCCACCCCGCTTGCGAATACCCAGTATTGTAGCCAGGATGGTACTCATAGACAGGTTCTCATTGTTTCATCATAAAGTGAGGGTAAGGGTCTGATGGGGTTTGAGTCCAGGTGGTAAGCAAACTTAGCTTTGCTTCGGAGAAGACAGTTGTTCTCTCCTGTGGCTGGTGACTGCCCCACTGGTGTAGATTTGTTGTCTGGTGTTGCCCTGGTTTCTGGCTAAGTCCCAGCTCCTGGTTCAGTTGCAATGTGTAGCGTGACCAGGATCCCAGTTTTTTCTGGGGAATGAACAGGGAATGACTTGAGATCAAGGGAGTTACCAAGAGTTTCCTAGGCCTCTGTCCCTTTGTCTTCCTCTGCTCTTGTCTACAGGCAGTCCTGAGGGGTCAGTGAAGCTTAGCCGGTGTGTGTGCCTAGTTTTATGAATCTCTCTTGCCGAATCAAATTTCGACAAACTGTCATTCACCCATCAGGGGGTGAGAGGGGGAGGGATTTAGTCTAGTCACCAATCGCCTCGGAAATTGTTTGATCCTATTCGGCACGGGATAATTTATGCATCCGTATAGCTGGCAGTATAGCTGGCCTTTGAACCCCAGTTAATTTATGCGTCCGCATCGGTGTCTGCGAGGACGGGGACGGTAGGGATGAAAGGGAGGGGGAGGGTGGAAGGGAGGTGGTGGTGGTGGAGAGCGCGGCACATGCCTTTGTGTCGGCACATGCCTTTGTGTCGCCGGGTAGAGAGAGAGAGAGAGAGGGGGGGGGGGGGGGTGGGTGAGACAGGCTATTGTTAGAACGCACTCCCATGCTGCGGTGTATTGTACAGCATGGGGAGGGAGGGTTGAGAGGGGGGAAGGGAGGTAGGCTGCTAAGAACGAAAGGCGGCACGTATTTACCGTGACGCAATTTTTTCCTGTGTCACTGGTCGTGTCAGTTGGGCCTTTCGCACTGTCCCAAGCAAGAAAGAGGGGGGGGGGGGGGGGGGGGGGGGTTGAGAGGGGAGAGAGGGGCATAGATTTGAAATCTATTTTTGGGTTGGGTGTTACACACACATAATTTATATATATATACTTATATATATATATATATATATATATATATATATATATATATATATATATATATATATATTATGTGTGTATATATCTATCCATCCATCTCTCTGTCTATCTCTATCTATCTATCTATCTATCTATCTATCTATCTACTCACTAGGCGCGTTTACACAATTATTGCATTTGCCAGAGACGAAAGAGCGCGGTGATTTGTACAGTAGATCTGAAGGAAGCAACAACACAACAACAACAACAACAACAACTAAACCCCTAGGTGTGCTGGTTTTCTTACCCTTTTCACAAGAACTTAAATAAATAAGTATGTAAGAAAATGAGTAAATAGGTATAATGGTATTTACGTTTAGACTTAAGGGGGGAAAAAGTTTATTAGGTGTGCCCTTATTCTTTGAATCTCTCTCTCTCTCTCTCTCTCTCTCTCTCTCTCTCTCTCTCTCTCTCTCTCTCACACACACACACACACACACACACATTTTTTTTCGCCAGGAGAAGTAACAAACGAAAAAGACAGAACTTCTCATGCACATTTTAAAACATGATTTGGAAAATATGGAGTGTCAATGTTTATACCAACAGAAAGTCTCAATCTTCCATTAAAAAAAATTAAATAGAATCGACGGTTATCAGTTCATCAAGAATAAATGTTGAGGGTTTTTTATTCTATAAAACATTTGTAATGATCTTTCGAACGAATCATTAGTCTGTATATTGAGCCACAACCAAACAAACGATTCGCATCAAAATTTATATTATTCATTTATTTGTTTTGTTAAATATTTATCCTTTTTTTCATTTTTGTATTTACTTATTTATTCATTTAGTCTCTGGTCCAGAATTCATTTTCACACAAAATTTGGTTAAAAACGGTTTCGCATATATTTTATAATTTTGGAGACCAAACAGACGGACGTCTGTGAAAGCACATACTCCATAGGTAACAACCGATCCTCGGAGTATGTTTATTTTTCTAGCCATTACGTTTATTTTTCTAGCAATGCCTATGTTTTGGACTCGAACATCTTATCGTGGTTACGTAAATGATGAAATAACAGACATTTAAGACCGACTTTCAGTTTGAGTTGGTTTCACGTATGATGTGGTGAGATGGGGGCACAACTCACCTTTTATTTCATTCATCGAACTTTTCTTCTTCTTCTTCTTCTTTTTTACTTCTTCTTGTTCTTCTGTCTAAAGCATGAAGTCTAATTTACGGACAAAAAAAAAAGCAAAGATATTTTGGTCTCAAGTCAACCCATTCTAGCTAAAATGTACATTCCTACCCAAGGGATTAACTCTGCCGAGTAAAGTCACGTGCGTTTCACACTAGTTTAAACACGCACCTTGGGGGAGGGGGAAGGGGGGGGGGGGGCACAGTTCCAACGCATTGTTTAGTCTGGCTCTGTCCCTAACACATGTTTATTCACTCAAACAAAAGCAGAACGCCCCGATTCCCTGTTTTCCTCACTCTCTCCTATTCTGTGGTGACAATTCGTCTGCAGTGCCAGCAGAGCTGAACAAATCCAGTCCCCTGTCTGTTCGAGGCGACTGCAAATGCAGGTTGGCGAGTGAATTACAACAGTGACTGGCCCTTCTGTGACTACAAATTAGCTATCTTCACTGGTCATTTCTTTGAATTTTTTTGAAAACTTAAAGCTATGATTTTTAAAAAATCTGAAATGTCCATCGAATTTCTCACTCATCACGCATACAACTAATATAGTTACAATAATCCGGCAAGTTCCACACGGTCTGTACTGTCGGTTATCTTTCAATGTACAGTTGCGTCCAGTCGTTGTGTCTGGTCTTGGTCAGTATGAACGGCTGCCATTTATCTGATCTCAACTGCTGCACAGAGGCTTATTTGTCGCGTTGCCATACAGGTTTTCTCCCCAACGTAGTAATACGAAAATGTTTCTGTAATTAAAATGTAAAGTTTCAGAACAATAAGCAAACGATCGAAGGGAAGGTTGTGTTAAACGCCAAGAAACAGCGCCAGAGCGTTTGTCTGTATTGAAGAAAATTGTTAACTCTTGACAGTAATAGAGCTCTGCGTTGTGCGAAAATGAGATTATTCAACCAGAATTTCCTGCTAATCTGTTGACCTTAAGGTTGCTTTCGATTTTCGAAGCATGCTATCTGTTGGGAAAAAAAAAAAAAAAAAAAAAAAAAAAAAAAAAGCATATTTTCAATCTAGGGTTTGTGAAAATTTTTGACAGGCGAACGCAGTGCTTGATCCACTAGACCTGCTGGCTGGTGGAAAAAAATTAAGACTGCTGTAGCCATGGCCAAGGTCTAAAAACACAACAGATCACAACAAAAATTAACAAACAAAACTCTATTTTCGCCAGACTGACAAAGGGAGAAAAATCAGCTTTTTTTTTTTTTTTTTTTTTTTTTTTTGACAAAAGCACATCTGAATTGAGAGTAACAAACAGTCTACTCGGGGGGAGGGGGGGGGGGGTTATTCAGGGGGAAGGGAGGTGGGGGGGGGGGATGGAGGGGGGGGGAAGGTAGTAGTGACGGGTGGTAATGGGAATAGGAGGAGAGGAAGGGTGAAAAGAAATGAGTGGTGAGGTGGAGTGGGGTGGAATGTGGGTGGGGGCCCTCTGTTCGTAACCTTTGCTGCTTCTTTCACTCAGTCTCTGTAGGTGTGTACACTTAGGCGCACGGCTGTCTCTCTTCACGCCGTTTTTTTTTCTTTTGCATCTGCCAGCAGAGAGAGAGAGAGAGGAGAGAGAGAGAGAGAGAGAGAGAGAGAGAGAGAGAGAGAACCTTGGTTGGTGTTTAGCCTCTTAACTAGTCAAACACCAACACACACACACACACACACACACACACACACACACACACACACACACACACACGCGCGCGCGCGCGCGCGCGCGCGCACACACACACACACACACACACACACACACACACACACACACACACACACACACACACACACACAAGGAGCTAGGGGAGGATTTTAGCCAGGAATGCAAATGACAGGATCGGTAAAATGCAATTTCAGTGCAACCAACGTTGACGGACCCAAGTCCGCTGTTTGCGCTTTCAACGTAAAGTTCGTGGGCTTGTCAGTACAGACAGTCAAGTCCAAACAACACGACGCTGAAAGAAAAAAAAAAAAAGCCCGTTTGTCGTCTTGAGCTAATAGTTTTCCGGTTGTGTCTATGTCCTGTCTTGCTAGCATAGTTTGAAGTGTAGCCGGTGACACGTTTCGTAAACACTACACACTCAAAATCTCTCCCCGGCCAGAAAAAAAAAAAAAAAAAAAAAAAAAAAAGGGTCCAAATTTATATTCCGAGAGTAAAACCAGACTGACCTCCCCTTCCATTCAAAATTTTCTCCCTTCCTTCTATTTTTCTCAAAGAGTCTAAAATGGTAAATATGATTTAAGAAGCGGAGAAGGGGCGTAATATCATTATTATTATTGTTATTATTATTATCATTATTATTATTACATCATCATCATCATCATCATCATCATCATCATCGTCGTTGTTATTATTATTATTATTATTATTATTGTTGTTGTTGTTGTTATTGTTATCATTTTTGTCATCATTATTGATCATCATTATTATTTGTCATCAGTATTGTTAGTATTAGATTAGTGTTTGCAGTATTATCATTGACATATTTGTTACAAACGTTGACATCAACCATTTTCCAAACATTTTAAAGTATACTGGAAGTATATATGAGTCTCTAATACTTTGTGCTACAACTACGTTTCCAACAGAATAAAGTCACCGTTTTCTTTTGAACAGGATTCCTCACAGAAGTTCACCAAGTAAAATGAGCAAAAGCCTATCTAAATACGTTTTTTTTTCTTCCTTATTACACGAACATTTTTTTTTTCCCTTTCATTTTTTTGCAAAAAACCGCGGAAATAAAGAGTGGATTCAGGATCTGATTAATCATGACAGAGGTCTTGGGTTCCCTTGCCGAGCCCTCTTCTAGTTGTTTATGTGTCTGTCGAGGCATGGCTACGACTGATTTGTGTCATAGTGTATCAATATTAATGATATAGACGGCTAAATAAAAACATGACTATATGGCATTTAAAAAAAAAAGTCAGGTAGGTCTCTTCGCATTCCATACATAAAACATGCAGACAAATAACTCTGTCAGGCAGGAAGTCAACATAACCGCTGGATGATGAAGGATCTCTCTGAGGCTGTAAGCCTGTCTGGAACCGCTGTGTGTCGCTTTGACTCCCTTGTCTAGCCCCATTGTAAGGGGGGGGGGGGGGGGGGTTGACTTGAGGGTGGGCAGACAGACGAGGTACCGGATGGTTTCGCATTAAAAAAAAAAAAACAAACAAAACAAAAATGGTTTTGGTGAGAGCACCTCTATCTTGTTGCCCATGACTAAGGAGGATTTAGGCCTGTGGAGATCCCTGAAAGTGTGAACGTCTGCCAAACAACAAGAAAAACAGCAAAGGCGACGACGGCGACAAAAACAATTCACGCACGCACGCACGCACACACACACACGCACACACACACGCACACACACACACACACACACACACACACACACACACACACACACACACACACACACACACACACACACACACACACACACCAGATAAAGAGAGAGAGAGAGAGAGAGAGAGGGGGGGGGGGCACTGTTTTCCAACACAATGAGCAGCAGCGTCCTCTCCATCAGGACTCCTGCCTAAGCAGCCCTGCAATTCAGTCAAACTCATTTCTATCAACGACCCTCTCTGGCAGTTTAGGAAGAAACAGAGTGTTCAGGGAAACAGGCAAATTAGCCGCGAAGAACATCCACTAATTACAGAGCGGTTCCATCGATGGTGCTTAATAAATGTCAGCATAATCTGAAACGAGTTTCTGTCTTACGTCCAGACAACATCGTTTAGCTTCTTTGCGTCGATGACGATACGATGGTAACGACAAAACAATGTCCAACATGTCCAAGACCTATCCACACAACTTTACTCTCTCTCTCTCTCTCTCTCTCTCTCTCTCTCTCTCTCTCTCTCTCTCTCTCTCTCTCTCTCTCTCTCTCTCTCAGAGAACTGTTGACTGTACATCGGCCTTGGGCCACAATACAGGGGACGGGGCACGGGGACTGGGGAATAGTCGGCACTGAGCACAATACATGTGCAGGACATGCAAAACGTAAACAAAAAGTCATGGGCTTATTAAATATGGAGAAGATGAAAACAATTACCACTATTGACAAAACCATGCACTGTTTGATAATTACCAATTTGCATAAACACTGAAGTTTGAAATGTACACAGGTAAAGAGATTATATAATTACCCTATCATTTTCTGCCTTCATTACCTGCATGAAAAACATACCTAGAAAGATTGTGTCTTAGATCACTGTTTTCTGATTCAAGAAGCTTATACATTGGAGTGTTAACATGACCACTTAGAAACTTCTCTCTCAAGTCATTATACATAATGCACTCCTTCAAAAAAAAATGGGCCTCATTTTCAGTTTGTGATTTACAAAAAGGACACATTTTATCTTGAACTCTATCACTATATCTATAAACATTGTTGTTGAGTGGTAGAACATTAAACCTTATTAAGCAATAGCAACACACGAAAACAATACACATCCGTATGACATATGTACTTATCTTTTTCAAAAATGACTTTGAAAGTTCGATAACTTCATATATGTCTCTATCTCGAATAGCTCCATACCATTCTTGTATAAACATATCTACTAGTCTCTGTTTAAACATACTCAAAAAAGCCTTTCTATCCCCTACACCTTGTTGAAACCAGACTATGTAGAAACCAGTTGTGCATAGAATTTCTCTTATTTTTGACACTCAGCAGTCCTTCCCATTCCTGTCCAATTCCATTAACATTAGATACACCTTATAAGGCAACCGATCAGGTTCATATGCAACAGCTTTAACCAATATCTAATGGAATTCTTGCACGAGTTAACATAAAGCGCGGATATCTGCCCAGGTCACCATATACCCTCTTATTTGGGGTCTTGACTGGAACGACTAAAAATCTTTTACACGCCAACATATGAACTTTTTCGATATGTTCTAATCTATTTAATCCCCATATTTCGGATGAATATAATAAATGGGTTGGATCTTCACGTCAAATATTTTGGAAAAGGTTTTATTGTTCATTTCTTTAAATTTACTGAAAGTCCTATTTAACTGAACCACTGCTTTCTTTCCTATTGTAACCAAGTGATCCTTTTTTTTTTTTTTTTTTTTTTTTGCACTAATCATTGTTGTAAAATTGAAACCCAGATTTTAATAACTCTTTACCACTTCTAACTTGGAGCCATTATAAAACCACCGCTCACGTTTTCCAAGAAAACCCCCTTTCCTACAGACCATTACTTTAGTTTTATTGGTATTAACTGTCAACTGCATATTCTCGCAAAAATCTTTCAAAATATTTAATTGCCGTTGTAAGCCAATTGGTGTGATTGAAAGTAGAACAACATCATCAGTAAAAGGGAGAAAAAAAAGTTCTACTATGTCAGGCAAAATTTGAACACCATGATTACCTCTTTCATTCACACTATTGGCTAACTGGTTAATGAACATTGAAAATAACACAGGGCTCAAAAAACACCCCTGTCTAACACCAACAGGACAAGCAAAAATTCAGACAGTTCATTGTTTACCCGTATACATGACAATAATGAATTATACATAACAGACAAAAATAAACAAATTTCCCTTTGACACCCTGGTCTTTGATGCATTCTAAAAGTTTGTCATGACGAACAGAATCAAAGGCCTTTTTAAAGTCCACGAAGGCAGCGTATAATTTCCTTCCCTTCATAGACATACATTTCTGAACGGTGCATATAGTGTAAATATCTGGTCAGTAGTAGAGTAGTTTTTCCTGAATCCTACTTGGTTTTCAAAAAAAAATCAGCTGGTTGTTGTTAATCCAGGGATTTAATCTCCTGTTTAATATCAATGTATAACATTTTGATTCCCTTTCTTGTGAATTGGAATTATAATTGCCTTAGACCAGCATTCTGCGTAGATACTTTTTTTCGAAAAGTGTGTAGAATAGTTTATGAAGAAATTTCATTGTCTCCTTACCGCCGAATAACCCGCTTGCAGTTTAGTCTCATAATCATGTGCAGCATGGCATAACTACATGAAAAACGTCTTCTATCTTTTTTTTTTTTATCACATTCTCTCTCAAAAAAAAAAAATCCTCGCATGACAGCAAAAAATACTCATCAGATAGTCATAAAAGGGGTGCTACACCTAAATCTAATAGTTTGATGAAGAGGCATTCTAATGATTAATTTATGTACTCTTTCTGTGTGAACGTTTTCATAATTTCTAGAAAAGGTGACTATTTTGAAAGTTGTCCAAAAGCCATACTTCAATAAAAAATAATTATCTTGTGAAGCAAAAGGACCGCGTCTAAACATATCCCTGGCACTGGAGAACAGTTGTGTTTATTGAACACAATCGTAGCATGTGTCAGGCAACATATCTTTTATATGGTATAACACACACACACACACACACACACACACACACACACACACACACACACACACACACACACACACACACACACACACACACACACACACGCACGCATGCACGCACGCACGCACGCACGCACGCACACGCGCGCGCGCGCGCACACACACACACACACACACACACACACACACACACACACACACACACACACACAAGATACATGTCGTACACACACATGATACCGTGTTTCACATTCATCTTCCCTGTTATTTGCTCACACATCCACGCTTCCAGACAGGAAGGTCTTGTGCAAAGTCTGGGGATCATCACAACGTGTGTTTATGCAGCTCTACAACGGCTTGCCTCCCTCCCCTCACCCCCTCCCTCATCCATCTACACCTACCGCTCCTGTCCCAGCCTCTGCTATCCCATTTCCGGTACTGATGGCCTATAAGAGAGTAAAAGATACCCCCACCAGTACACATTCACCCAAATCCACGTGAGTATACAGACGGTCCATATAGTGAGCTGATCAGGTTAGCAAACCATATGACATGAGA
>JADBJO010007068.1:60000-65000 GCA_016801955.1 Conus betulinus
ACAAGGCCAACTCGACACCTGGGTCCATCTTCACCAGGCCCGCCTGTGAGACGTTCACAGCAAGGCACGCCAACGGTCCCAGAAGATCGACGCCAGGAGGGACGAAGCCAGATGGAAGACGTCTCCCTCCATCTTGTCTGAAGGGGACCTGCTCTACCTCCGCCACCAAGAGAGAGGGAAGCTGCCAGCCTCAACTATTCCAGGTCGTCACGCGGCCCAACGACAACGACGCCTACGTGGTACGACCACTGGCTGGAGGAATCGACCGCACCGTCAACAGGAAGGACCTGCTGCCCGCCGCAAACAAAGAGGAGGACTCAGAAGACGAGGACGAAGACCTAACACCTCCTCCTACTACACTGGAAGAAGACTCCACAAGCGACTCCGAGGAAGACTTCATAATGATGAACATTTCCCAGTCTCCTGAAAAAAGAAGAACCAGTTCCTCTGCCTGCACCGGTTCCACTGCCTAGAAGATCTGTAAGGCTTGCCTGCAAACCAAGGAAGTTTATTCTGAAAATCCAGTAATTTTTGTTTGAAAGAAAAAAAGAAAGAAGAAGAAGAGTCTAACAGTGATTAGGGTTAGAAAACAGGCATTCTCTATCGGAAAAAGCAGAAGAGACATTTGGAGAAAGGAAAAGGAAAAGTCAGCATGAACTTTAACATTTTTTCTCTTTCGTGAAGTTTATCTTTGATAAAAGTTAAATTTTCTTTTCTTTTGACAATGTCCATTTGCCGTGCGATCATGTTTACGTTACGGTCTGTGTGTGTGTGTGTGTGTGTGTGTGTGTGTGTGTGTGTGTGTGTGTGTGTGTGTGTGTGTGTGTGTGTGTGTGTGTGTGTGTGTGCGTGTGTACGTCGCGCGCACGCGCTGTCTTGTTTGTGAAAATGCACGCGTGCTCGTACGCGTGTGCCCACGCAATATCTAAACGAATGAAAACATATCAATAGGTAGCTTGGCAATGTTATGAAGCTGTTTGCTTGGTCTATGAATTTGTCTTATAGGTAGTGCAATTCAATGCAGTTTTGACAACAAACGTTTTATCTAGTTGCAAAGTGAGACGACTGCAGGCGGAAATCTAAACAAATCCTAAATAAATGTTAGTCTTGTGGCTCGTTTGTCCACGTTCCTCTTGGCGGTTCGCTAACATTTATTTAAGATTTGAACAAACATTTGATGAAAATCGTGCCCCTCCCACAAAATACTCCATGACCTGACAAACGTCACCGTGACCTCATCCATCTCCGAAACTCGTACACGCATAATTTTATAGCCAGGAAACGCCTTCACTGGGAAGAAAAGAGAAAGAAATTCCCACAGGCATGACGTTGGTGAGTGGGCGATTGGGAAGAGGGGTGGGGGAAGGGGGTGCAGGAGGAGGGACAGGGGGTTGTTATTCTCTTGGAGCTGACATGTATAAAAGCCGGGAGTGTGGTCTACCAGAGCATCTTCCCCTCGACACCTCGTATCAGCAGACCGGTTCATTCGCAGCCCAACTACTTTCCAGAAATCTTCGGGGAGCCGAACACCTGAAACGAGTTCTCGCCTAGAGAAAGCCAGCGTGTTGAGAGAAGGGCTCTAGAACAACAGTACAGCTGACACAAGACATTCATTTTACCCGAGTGCTTCGTATCCTACACTTCATCGTGACCAACCAACACCACCTACCTACAGCAAGTGTCCAGGTCACGTCGATGACTGAAGAGCTACATACCTGTGGCAAGACGTACGACAAGCCAGACCCCCGTATATAAACATAAACGAGAAACGAAGAAATCTTTGCTGAGTTGTCGTCGTGGTTCGTGAAGAGCTGAAGTCACCGAAACTGTTTGTTGACCTGGTTGTTGGTTACAGGTTGTTTCCCAATTTTCGTAGTTACTGAGAAGACATTGACTGGGTAGAAATATAACGAGATCCGTCGTAAAGAGCCAGCGAGTTTTGACTGAACTTGAAACCGAAAGTAAAAATACCTGACTTCGACTGTTCCCCGCATCTATCAGCCGAGCACAATGGCCCAGTGTCAAAGATCTTCCTGCAGAATGGTGCACAACCTTGCCTCTCTACGCAGTAGCTGTCTTACTTATCGTCGTCCCAATCACTGGTGAGTTTCAGTCAGTCAGTCAGTGTGTGTGTGTGTGTGTGTGTGTGTGTGTGTGTGTGTGTGTGTGTGTGTGTGTGTGTGTGATTTTGCCCATACTCAATTATCTACAGATCCAAATGGACTGAATGCATATGATGGGGTTCAGTCGTGTCATTTTATTTTGCCTTATTCATGTAAGCCTACATGTTTGCTTCTCTCTCTCTCTCTCTCTCTCTCTCTCTCTCTCTCTCACACACACACACACACACACTCTCTCTCCCTCTTTCTCTCTCTCTCTCTCTCTCTCTCTCTCTCTGTCTCTCTCTCTCTCTGTTTTCTTATTTATTCGTCGATTTATTTATTATTTATTTATTCATTCATCTATACATTCAGTTTACAGTTATTACAAGGCAGTCTGTAAGAGCCGGAAGACTTATGAATCAGGAGCAATGTTTCAGACTGGTCAAAGATAACTTTCGCAAAAATCAAGTATCTCCCTTACATAAACTACAGAAACATTACGCACATAACTCTATTTTTAATTAACTACTCTCTCTCTCTCTCTCTCTCTCTCTCTCTCTCTCTCTCTCTCTCTGTGTCTGTGTGTGTGTGTGTGTGTGTGTGTGTGTGTGTGTGTGTGTGTGTGTGTTTTTATGGGTATCATGCCATAAAGGTTTTAAAATTGAATTATTGAATTGTTCGAAAAAAATGTAATCTCAATGTTTGTTTTGTTTTTGTTTTGTGATTTACATTCCCATGATTTCTGTTTCTCTCCTGCGGGCGCTATTAGGTCTCCCAGTCACGACCAGCGCAGTGCAACCACAACAACAACAACAGCCTCACGGTCTGCCCCGCTTCCTTCATCAACGACCCGTTCTACCACCCACCCACCCCCACCCATCAGACCGGCCAGAACAATGCAGGGTCTAACGTCTACCACCACAACTCCGGCCCCTCCAACCCCGTGCAGCCTTCCCAAGGCTACAACCTGTACCACTACAACTTGGGCGCTGCCAACCCGGTCCCCAACTACAACAACAACAACAACTACCAGTATCACTCAAGCGGGTACCACAGCCACCAACCTGCCGCCGGGTCGCACCACTACTCCATCACGACAGCCACCCCTCAAGTGGCCCAACCGGAAGCGGGAGGTTCTTACAGCCAGAGTGGGGGTCAGGAGGAATACGAAGCTGAAGATGGGAGAATGCCGTCCGCTGGAACGGCGGCTGGCACCGGTGGCGCCCAAGGCTACCAGCTTTCTGCCCAGGCACCAGGTAAAGGAACTGGAGCGAAGATTGATAGTGTGATGATTATTGCATTCATCCGTTCTTCTTCCAAAGAGGATATTTTCTGGTGTGGTGCTCTGTTTGCCTGTTTGCTCGGTGCTCCTTTTTGTTTTTCTTGTTCTTCTCATTCTTGTTCTTGATCTTCAACTTGTTCTTCTTCTTGTTCTTGTTGTTCTTATATTTGTTGTTGTTGTTTGTTGTTGTTGTTGTTGTTGTTCTTCTTCTCTTCTTCTTCTTCTTCTTCTCCTCCTCCTCCTCCTCCTCTTCTCCTCCTCCTCCCCCCCCACCACCTCCTCCTCCTCCACCTCCTCCTCCACCTCCTTCTCCTTCTTCTCCTTCTTCTGTGCCACTTCAGAGGCAACACTTCTCAACCGCTCATCCAGACTTCACGTTCACAGCTGCATCCTGGCTTATTTTGCAATCACACCGGCACCGGGATCCACAAGGAACAGGCTACGTCAAATCGTCGTAGGGCAACCCATTGGAAGGGACACTGCACAACCTTCGAGTCACTTCGGAAGTGTTCCGTGGTGCCTGTTCTGATCCAGCATAACCAGGACGACATCACTCCCTGCACACACGCATCTTCCACCCTCCTCCCTTTTGACGACAATGATTAGTCAGGAATCTGTTAGATTGTCTGTCAAGTAGCAAAATTATGGAAACAAACACCAACACAAACGAACAACAGCCAGACTCGACAGATTTTTTAGCAGAATTTAGTGGAAAGGTGAACTGTGGCCAACGAGCGGATCTAATGAATTTGGTGCAGATCGGAGTCAAAGCGCGGATCCTGGATCCGTTTAGCGAGGTAACATGAATCCCCAGTGAACAGATTAAACAAACCTACTTAGAGAGATGGACTTCGGTCTTAACACAAAGCCATTACCTTTTGGTTGGGATCCATGGTGCGCTTACGGATCAGAGGGTGGATCCTTGATCCGTTCAGGAAAAAAGGAAACCTCTCGGACTGATTTTAACTCTCTCTCTCTCTCTCTCTCTCTCTGAGTGTGTATGTGCTCTGTGTGTGTTTGTGCGTCTGCAGATGTATATCCACGCCTGCTATCTGTGTGTTTGCTAATGAACAGAAATTCATTGTTTCCATTGTACGCTGGAAAGTACATAACCATTCGTCCAGGTCCAATAATCTGCTCATCGACTCCACCATCTATACCCTATAACCCCATCCCTATCCCATTCCGTCTCCCCCCCCTTCGCTTAGAAACCGTTTTGTCCATACAGACAACAACAACAACATCAAGAAGTAAGCAAACAACATAATAACAAATCGTCATTTTCTGATGTGCAGCTCAACACAACTACTACTACGGAAACTACGGAGCGGGCAGAGGCAGCAATTACGGGAAGGGAGGCCTTCTGGAAGCTATAAGAACTCCTCAGTACCAGTACCGTCAGCAACCCAGCTGGTTCAACAACCCCCTCTTCTACTACGCGCTGAGCACCTGGTAGACCGCGCAAGAGAGTTGTAGACCCTTGTCAGGCTGGTAAGCCATGCCAAGCGAGTAGTAAGCCTTATCAGGCTGGCTGGACTTATCAGGTTGGTAGATTTGGTTAGATTGCAGTCTTTTCAGCTCCCCTTATCCTCCTTCCCCATTCCTCTCCCTGTCCC
>JADBJO010007068.1:70000-72500 GCA_016801955.1 Conus betulinus
TACACATGGGACATTGTGACAGAGGAACTGATTAGAATACGTGATGGAAACGATGATGAAACGAATGAAACGAACGAAATGTACGACGTTGACGTCACAGAGAACGTCACGAAGGAACAGGAAGCTGTCAGCCAAGAGACTGAACTGCAGAACGACTTGGACTGGGACTACAACCCGTTACCACGACGACAAGAACACTGCCCTACCTCTACCAATGCCCAGACACCAGAACGACTTCGAACCTTCCACCCCTACACTTTCCTGTCAGTGTCGGAGTACCCGAAAATGGTACAGTCAAGAGACAGGTGTGTCAACGGTAGCAGTTCATGCTCTGATGTACCACCCAACCTGTCACAGGAAGATGCACGCGATTCACGTGCATCGGCCATCTGTCCCGTGTCAACTCCTTGCCACGCTAGAATTCCCGTGAACATGCGTCAACGCGTGCGCTCGATGTCCAGGAACAGGTGTACCGACAAGAGATGACAGGCAACGAACACACTAAAAAAACTGATGAAACGGAGCAACCAAAGCAATGAAAAAAGAAACACGAGTGTTGGGGAAGGGACAAAATGGGATAAGAGGTGTGGGGGGTGAGAAGGGGGGTGGTGGTGGCAGAATTGGGAATAGTGGGAGGGGTGGTAAAAGAGAAAACGAACAAAGAACGGTGTGGCCGAAGCCCGACAAGAATAAAAATCTGCACATGAACTGTGAAGGTTGGCTGCAAAAACTGGATATACGTGAGGTTGTTAATAATTTGATTACATTTGATATTTTTTCACTTAATGAACCTTTTGTTTATTCAGATAGTTTAGATTACACAGCGTTCAGCGAATATAATGTATTCTTTTCCAAAGCCATAAAACTGTCACAACAAGGTAGATACTTGGGAGGAGTTATCGTTTTTGTTCAGAAACAGTTCACAAAATTCGTGAGGAAAATTGACATGGATTATCAGCACATGGTCGTCCTAGGGATAAGTAGAAAATAAGTTGACGGAGTCACAGGCCGGATTCAGGAAAGGATATTCAACATTTGACCATATATTTACATTATATGCAATAAAGAAAAATGTTTTTCAAGAAGAGGAGGGAAGCTTTATGCCTGTTTTGTAGATCTGAAGAAGGCCTTTGACTCTGTTCAACGCGAGCCCCTATTTGATATTCTATCAAAACAAGGTTTTCATGGGAAGTTCAAGAATGCTGTCATGGCCGTATGCAATTCTGTGGTATCTTGTGTGAGGTTTAAAGACAAACTAACAGATCTTTTTGATTGTCCAGTCGGTCTAAGGCAAGGCTGCATATTAAGCCCAGTTCTCTTTTCTATATTCATAAACGAAATTGCAGTATCCCTGAATGAGAATGGTGTGCATGGGATTCAGGTGCTACCTGGGATTGTTGAACTGTTTCTTCTTCTTTTCGCTGATGATGTTGTCCTCTTGTCCGACACTGCCAGGGGTCTTCAAAATCAGATTGATATCCTTAACGGTGCTTGCAAAAGTTTTTGTTTGTTAAATATAGATGAAGACAAAACTAAAGTGATGGTCTTCCAAAAGGGTGGGGGTTTTTGTTTGTTTGTTTTTTTTTTTCAGATACGAAAAGTGAAATTTGGGAGAAACTGAATGGAGATAGTCAATGAATGAAATTACCTGGGGTTTGTTTTTACAACAAAAAATGAGTCTGAACAAGGGAGTTGAGGGTCTTTTGCAGTGAAGGGCAGGAGGGCATGTGTCGAATGCATCAAATGTATCTGTGAATTGAATGACATCTCGAAGAGACTTGTTTTTTTTTTTTTTTTTTTTTTTTTTTTTTTTAAAGATTTTTGATGCTCAGGCTCAGCCTATATTGATGTATGCATCTGAAATGTGGGGGCTACATAGGTTAAATAGCATTGAAAAGGTCCATACTTTAGCCTGCAAACGTTTTTCTTAGGGTTCCTTTAAAAGTACCCAGTAAATTTGTGTACGGTGAAACTGGCAAGCATCCACTGTACATCAATAGTGCTGTTAGATGTGTCAAGTATTGGTTAAAGCTCTTAAAGATGGATTTACAAGAATACCTCGCCAAGCGTATTCAGTGCTCGTTAATATGGACGAAAAGGGTAAAGTATGCACGGCATCAATGATAAAGAATACATTGTTTAATTTGGGATTCAGCTACGCATGGTTAAACCAAGGGTGTTGGCCACGAAATGTCTTTCATTTCAATGTTTAAACAAAGGCTGGCAGGTAATTACATGCAAGACTGGAACAGCTCGATTTTGAATAAAGATACTTACATACGTATCGCTTGTTTAAAACCACTTTTGAAACGGAACGATACTTTGAATTTTTAGATTATAGATGTTTTCGAGATTGTCTGGTAAAGCTCCGGATTGGTGTCCTCCCAATAAATGGTTCATCGTTCAGAAGAACATTCAGCGAAAATTCGACTGGCTTTTGCATTATATGCCATGCCATAGAAGATGAAAATCATTTGATTTTCACTTGCCCTATATATGC
>JADBJO010007068.1:82500-105000 GCA_016801955.1 Conus betulinus
GTCAAAATTCCGATGTTCGGACATAAGGAAACTTTGTCATAAACACTTCACACGTTTTCATTAAAAATGTCTTTCTTTACGATTTACTTGACTCTGAATTAGATTCTATTTATTAGATAAGGAACCCTGGCGATGCTGTAAACATTTGGATAAGTACATTCAAGTCATGTGTGATACACATGCACCCTTTGTAAGTAAAAGAAGTGAAACATGCCTTGAAACCCCCATGTTTAACAAAGGTAATAGGCTAAGAGAGATGCAAAAGAGATCACATAGTAAAGTCAAAGGATAAAGCGTCTTTCTGGAAACAAAAGGAACAGTAAATTCCATGAAGAGAAAAGCAAAGAAACAATATTTTCAAAATTGAGTTTTGTCTTCTCAAAATTCTGGCTTAAGTTGGAAAGCTACCAATGTCTTGATTAACAGTAACACAAGACTACAAAAACGCAATAAAAGAATTTCACTAGAAGACTTTAACTTTCATTTTGTAAATATTACTAAGAATATAGTTGTAAATGATCAAACAAAGTACAATGTTCTACGTATGTTAGAAAAATACCTTCCTTGTAAAAATCATTTCTTTATGTTTTGGCAAACCATTATTGTCATTAAATGAAGTATTCGATTAATGTATACCATAAAACTATCAGGCTCTAGGGACGTCGATGTAATCTATGGCAGGATATTCAGATCACTTCATTGCTATTGCTGATGCACAATCACCTACGCATATGATTTGTGTATTGCTAAAACCCACTTTCCCTTAAGATTTAGACGAATGAAAGTTATACTGTTAAATAAAAAAAAGCCAATCCCGCCCATCCCTCAAACTATAGACCTATCTCAATATTATCCCTTTTGTCTAAATCAGTCAAAAAAATGTTCAAAGACACCTATAGTTTCATCTTTAATATTACGATCTCAGTCGTCAAATCAATCAAGTTTTCGAGAAGTATCACCCTTGTCACACTTCTCATGTACAACATGTCGATAAATGTCTTCCGAATATTAACAATAATGACCATACTGGGATTCTTTGTGTAAACCTTGCAAAAGCATTTGACGTTATAATCCATTCCTTTCTGATTAAAAAAAAAAAACGCTTATGCATTATGAAGTAGTGAATACAGCCTTTAATTTATTTACCTCTTCTCTCATTGATCGTCAACACCTTGTTGAAATTAATTCCAAAAGATGTAAGTTACTCCCTTTAAAATTTCGTTTCCCTCAAGGGTCAGTATTGGGGCTCTTGCTCTGTTCTATTCATGCAAATGACTTACCACTGTATATAGAAGGTTGTGAAATGTTTGCTGATGGTACCTCATTACAGTCTCACACTAGTAACCTACTGAACTGGTAAGTAATATGAAGGAAAATATCAACAAGCCAATTGCATGGACACAAAAAGGATTATGTATGTCCCTCAATGCCAGTTAAACCAAACGCATGTATGTCACAACATGTCAAACGACAGAAAATGAATCCTCATTCGCACGATTACACCCCCAAAGAGAAACGATTGATGAGGTTACATCACATAAAGTCTTAGGTGTTATCCTTGACAACGATTTATCTTGGTCTTACCATGTTGCCCATTTTGGAAAAAAAATATTTTTCTAAGAGAATATAGCAACTTTCAAGAATGAAAAATCTAAATCTTCATTTTAACACAAATATTCTTTTATGCGCATATCCTTTCTTTTAGCAGTTATGCATCTACTTTATGGGATGATACTAGTGAAACTAATCTGAAACAAGTAAGTCATCAGCATAAAAGGGCCATTAAGCTGTTTTTCAGTTGAAATCCAATACCTTGGCAAAAAGAGTGACACAAAACCTTGGATATTCTTCCATTTAAAGATCGACCTTACTTCAACAAATGCTTGTGCATGTACAATGTAATCAATGGATTAGTTCTGGTGAAAATAATTGAAAGCTTTGTCATCAAGACAAATATGCATTCACATAAACTGTGTCATCTCAGACCTCGAAGTAATCTGTATAAATCAATTTTGAAAACTTCTTCATAAGACCCTGCAAAAAAAACCGTAGACAAACGAATCCCAAGACAAAACACGACGCGTTTCGACCTCTTAGGTCTTCTTCAGGCAAGATGAATGAACAATCAGGACAACGAAAATGAACGAACAATCACTTATCTTCATCCAATTTGGCGCAAGATGGGCGCTGAAGAAGCCCTAAGAGGCCACCGAATAGCGCCATGTTTTTTTTTTTGTGTGATTCATTTGTCTACTTTTTTTTTTTTTTTTTTTTTGGGGGGGGGGGTGGGGGTGGGGTGGGGGGGGCTTATAAGTATTGTTTTAATTTGTTTGGAATTCAGCCTGCTGTCGCCTCACTTTGCAACTATATAAATCAAGTTTTCTACATCTGGAGGGACTGCATGGAATAATTTGTGTTCCTCCATTAAGCGATGTCCCTCGAAACAGACAGCTAAAAAAAAGAACTAAAATGCATCTGATGGAAAGTCTGTGCAGCCAACAAAATCATTTCCATCAATACAATCCAGCCCCTCCCCCACCCCCTCCCCCCCCTCTCTCTCTCTCTCTCTCTCTCTCTCTCTCTCTCTCTCTCCCCCCCCCCCCCCCCCCCCCCCTCTCATTGCGTTTGAAACTCACGTTCCAACAATACTTTTATTATTATAATGACTACCGGATTTAGACAAGTCACTCAGCTAGGAATAGCACTTACTTGGAGCTTTCAACAGACCTCCGTCTGTCTCCTTCAGCAGAGGTGTTGCTTCTAGGTGAAGTGGCGTTCAGTGCACACGGCCACGGGTCGAAACCTGGTCATGTGACTGAACAATGAGGGTGTTGTACACTGATGGCAAGGTGTGTCTTCCCCGGTCCCGGTTGAGTGTGGGGTTGTTGGCAACAATATAGCCTTCTCTTCACCCCACGCTGAAACCATCTATGTCACGGCTGTGAACGCTGATGTCATTATCGAGCTGATGTTTGCTGGGTGTGTAGGTGGGCGCCTACTGGTGATGATTCCCTTTGTGTTCTGTCAAGCATTTTCGAGGGTTCCTCACAATTTCCCTGACATATTTCTCTTCACAGTCACGACAGTCTATTTGGTAGATCACTCCAGACTTGTCCAGTTTGTCAGTTTTGTCCTTGGGGGTGACCCATCTGGCTGCAGATGGTGTTGATAAGTTTGAGATGTATGGAAACACTGGTTTTCCTGATCTTCCTGCTCAATGCTTCAGTCACACCTCAGACATAGGGGATGGTGACAAGTCCTTTACGCCTGGTTTGGTCTTGTTTGGTGGTAGGATGCAGTGTGATCTTCTGGCTAGCCGGGCTGTTCCATGCCCACTTCTCATAGCCCGATATGGTGAGAACCAGTTTGAGGTGTTCCATTTCCTCGTCGTCTTTGGTATCCTGAGTAGAGCAGATGGTGTTGGCCCATGGGTGAGGGTGCGTATCACTCCGAGTTTGTGTTCCAGTGGCTGGTGGCTTTTGAACTGCAGGCACTGGTTGGTGTGGGTAGGTTTGCAGTACACACTGAAGGAGAGGCTGTCCTCTGGCCATGTAGAGTGTGTCTAGCATGGCAATCAAGTTGTTCTCCTTCACCTCATGAGTGAATTTGATAGCAGGGTGTTGACTGTTCAAATGGTTCATGAAGTCTTCCACCAGCTCCCTCTTGAGGATGGTCATGGTGTCGTCCACGTAGCAGCCACAATAGCGTGGAGGAGAATGATAAGACGCCAGGGCCTTCTCCTTGAAGTCTTCCATGAAGAGGTTGGCTGGTAGAAGTTGCCCTGGAACGTGAAGTAAGTGGTGTTAAGACAGCAAGCCAGGAGTTCACAGATGCTGTCCACGAAAGCATAGTCGGTGTGGATGCTTTCTTCAATGGGGACGCTGGTGAACAATGCCGAAACATCATATGATACCAGGCACTCATCAGGAGAAAGGGTGTAGTCTGCCAGTTTGTGAACCAAGTCTGCACTGTCGACGATGTGTGTGTTCCGTCATGCCAACCAAAGGAGACAGGATGTCTGCCACAAATCTCGCCATCTCATACATGAAGAAACCTGTGGAAGCGACTATGGGATGGAAAGGGACGTCTTTCTTGTGCATCTTAGGAAGGCCATAGAACTTGAGACATCAGTGGTTGATGGATACAGTTTTCTGTAAAGGTCAAGGGAAAGTCCTTGAGATGTTTGAGCGCATCCTTGAGCTTTGTGGCACACCTGTTAGTGGGGTCTTTCTTGAGAGGCTGGTAGGTAGGTTTTCCTGTCATCCAACAGTTGGCTGGCCTTATAGTACATGGACCTGGGGATGATCACCATGGACTGACCCTTGTCGACTGGGAGTATCAACATCATATCGTCTTTCCTAAGTCGGGCCAACGCATGCCTCTCCTCAACAGGAATGTTGGGTTTCGGTGGTTGTGCTTGTTTCAGGATGTTGATACATTCTGACCTCAGATGGGACGCCTCTTCTGTATGTGGGCCTATCTGTCTGCAGGCGGTTTCGATACTTGTGATGTAGTCCACGATAAGGAATTTGTCTGGGGTCACAGCAAAATTAAGCCCCTTTTCCAGCACTCTCTGTTCAGAGTCAGAAAGTTCACGTTCCGATAGATCCACAACCCATCTCTTCTTCACCCTGCATGTCTCTTCTTCAGTCACAGGTACAACTGGAATGTGATCGTTCTTGTCACACTTCGATCTCGCCATTAGTTTCTCAATCTTACTTCTCTGTGCACTTTGTTCCATTCCAAGTTTTGAGTTGACTCGAGCCAGTCCTTCACTTCCGCTAGTATCTCAGTCGGAACGTTTGCACTCAACCTGTCTGATCAGAGATGGATATGTTGTTCTAATCCTTCGATCCTCAGATTGATCTGCTTTACGCGCTTGTTCATCAGGGCCCGTTCTGTATGGAATAAGATGTTGCTTGCAGCTTTTCCTTTGACTGATGACATGATGTTTACCGTGTAGCGTGAAATGCAGATGGTTTCGGAATCTCGCAAAGGCTCGTGCGCTCCTTCCAGTTCACGAAAAATCTTGATGACCGTCTGGTCGAAATAGAGTACGAGACGTTGTGGAAGTTTTTACTGCTGAGGGGTAGACATAACGACTACCGGAATTAGAACAGGTCTCTCAGCTAGGAATATCACTTACTTGGAGCTTTCAACAGACCTCCGTCCGTCTTCTTCAGCGGTGGTATTGCTACTGGGTGAACTGGAGTTCAGTGCACATGACCACGGGTTGAACCCTGGTCATGTGACTGAACAATGAGATAATTTTGACTTGACTTACTGCCAATGCTGCAAACGAAGACTAGCATTCTTACCATCATCTGTTGTATAGTCAAATTCAACTACTGTGTTGGTCCCATCTCCATTAGTCCATGGCGACACAGTTCCATAAAATGTTTTATGATGACCGTTTGACACCTTTTCCAAGGTGATGATTTTTCCTGTGACCTTAGAGATGGTACAAAATTACTTACACTAGCCTTCTCTTTTTGATCACAGTTGGTTTCCTCCTTTAGTTTGTAGAACACCATTCAATAAATAATTGATTTATGTTGCTGGCTAATATCTATCTATCTATCTATCTATCTATCTATCTATCTATCTATCTATCTATCGTGTGTGTGTGGTGTGTGTGTGTGTGTGTGTGTGTGTGTGTGTGTGTGTGTGTGTGTTTCTCTTGTTGGAGATCAAAAACGTAGCAAAGTTTCCATAGTCTCAATGTTGACTATTCTATCAACCGTCTTCGTGTCAAACTCATCACAAGCAAACGTATTTCATACATATGATGTTCTTCTTTTATGGATATATTATCCTATACTCTACCCTCCCCCATACCCTTCAAGAGTTGTCATGGACACACTTTCGCTGACTGAGTAAGATTCCCCCAGTGCACTTTACCACTTAACACTCACAGCAACGAGAGAACAAGGATGTCCTATGATTTGTAAAAGTATGACCATCTTATCGTAAATTAGAAGAACTCATATTGTCCCGGTGTAATATGGTGAAACCGCACCCCTCCCAGTTTAACTCCCAGGAGTCAGTATGGCACTGTCTCAGATTAACTCCGGGGGAGTTAATCTGGGTCTGCATCAAAGCAGTCTCCCAACAGGTTCAGACCCCCCCCCCCCCCCCCACACACACACACACACACACACACCCACCCTACTCTTGTTTCTGTTTATTAGACCTGTTCCAAAATGAACCTGTACCAGTCTCAGAATAGCTCCCGGGAGTTGTTTGGAACCAAAGAATTTTGACTCTAAACTAACTCCCGGGAGTTCATATGGGGCAGTGCCAAATCAGCCCCCCCCCCCCCCCCCCCATCCCCTTGGAGAGTTGAACTGGTGCTGTTCCAAACTAACTCCCGGGAGTTCTTCTGGGCCCATTTTTTTAACATCAAAATGACTCCCTGGGAGTTAAACTAGCGCAAGTGGAGAGTCATTCCAGGACAGGTCTGGAAAAAGCTCCCCCCCTCCCCCGGGAGTTACACTGGCGCAGGCCCAGACTAGCCCCCCCCCCCCCCCCCCCCCACCCCACTGTGCCTCAATTAATGAAGAAATGGCCAATAAGCGCTCCAGTGGAGAGTTGATCTAGCACTGGCCAAGAACAATCCACCAGGAGAGTTAAATTGGACCTGGCCCAGAACATCAAAAAGATTGCATTCTTGATCGGGGGGGGGGGGGGGGGGGGGGGGGGTACGTGTTGTTAACGTTTTTTTAACGGCCATAAATAATTGTCGTAAAAACTATCCAATGACCCCACGTAAACTCGGGAGATGTCCATCTAGGTTCGTGCCAAGTTTGGTGACGATCCGTCGATTCTCCTGGCCGCAAACTTCCGCCTCACACACACACACACACACACAGGACGCACGTATATATATATATATATATATATATATATATATATATATATATATTGAATTATAAACAAAGCTTGCTCTTAATTTGACTCCTCTGCCTTCTCAGTTTTACGAAGAATGCTATACCAGAAAAAGGCTGGTGTGCAATACCATAGTATGTTTGTTGAGTTCAAAAAAAAATTAACTAAAGGTGCCACCTAAGAAGCAAAAGAAAATCATGAAAGAGCAAAACAAGCTACATTTTCTTGTGAAAAGTAGAAAAAATATAAAAAGATAACCTCTTAAGACACAAGTGCTGAGGGCAGTTCTTGGAATGAATCCGCAAGGGACTAATTACAATAAAACAATAAATTCCAAGGATAAGTACCGAGCACCATTCCAGCAACTTACAGAGCAGCTAGGTGTTGCAATGACTGCAAGAAATATTGAATTATAAACAAAGCTTGCTCTTATGTCTCAGATTAGTAAAATAGGGGTGATAAACCTTCATATCTGCAGTGGTAGATGATTCTGCCTAACTGACAGTATGTGCTTGGGTGGGTGAACGGGGAATAAACAAATGCTTTTTTTCAAAACTCAAACAAACATACTATGGTATTGCACACCAGCCTTTTCTGGTATAGCATTCTTCTTGAAACTGAAAAGGCAGAGGAGTCAAATTACCACTTTCCGCGGTCACTGAGGAGAAACAATCAGGTTTCGAAATACCGGTATCTGACCAGGAGTTATAGGTTAGTGAGCTTTCTCCCTATTGGAGATGGTCTCCCGCTTTGGAGACTATAAGCTTGCTGAAGGTTCATTTTGAGAAGCATTTGTTTATTCCCCATTCACCCACCCAAGCACATACTGTCAGTTAGGCAGAATCATCTACCACTGCAGATATGAAGGTTTATATCACCCCCCTATTTCTATAATCTGAGACATAAGAGCAAGCTTTGTTTATAATTCAATATTTCTTGCAGTCATTGCAACACCTAGCTGCTCTGTAAGTTGCTGGAATGGTGCTTGGTACTTATCCTTGGAATTTATTGTTTCATTGTATATATATATATATATATATATATATATATAGAAGAGCATGCTTTGTTTATAATTGAATATTTCTTGCTTGCAGTCATTGCGACACCAAGTTGCTCTGTAAGTTGCTGGAATGGTGCTCGATTACTTATCCTTGGAATTTATTAGATTATTGTAATTTAGTCCCTTGCAGACTCATTCCAAGATCTGGCCCTCAGCACTTGTGTCTTAAGAGTTTATCTTGTTATATTTTCTACTTTTCACAAGAAAATGTAGCTTGTTTTGCTCTTTTATGATGTTGTTTTGCTTCTTAGGTGGCACCTTCGGTTGGTTTCTTGAAAACTCAACGAACATACTACGGAATTACACACCAGCCTTTTTTCTGGGTTAGCATTCTTCTTAAAATCGAAAAGGAAGAGGAATCATGCTGCCGCTTTCCGCGGTCACTAAAGAGACGCAATCAGGTTTCGATAATACCGGTATCTGACCAGAAGTTATGTGTTAGTTAGCTTTCTCTCCATTGGAGATCCCCTAGGAGACCATAAGCTTGCTGAAGTCTCATTTGGAGACGCATTTATTATATTCTCCATTCACCCACCTAAGCACATGCTGCTAGTTAGGTAGAATTACCTACCACTGCAGATATGAATGCTTATCTCCCCCCCAATTTCTTTAAGCTAAGGCATAAGAGCAAGCTTTGCTTATAATTGAATATTTCTTGCAGTCTTTACAAAAACAAACAATACTCTGTGAGTTGCTGGAATGGTGCTCGGTTACTTACCCTTGGAATATATTACATTTTTTATATGTGTGTGTTATTCTTGATATGGCATTGTATAGCGTGTTTCCGTCAAACCACACCACCTCTCCAATGTTCCATGTTTATCCCATTTACCGTCGTCTTTTCGTTGTCAGCTCGATGCAGGAGGGAGATGCTACATCTTCAGCCGTAAAAGAGATAGTGACAGAAATATCTCCCGAGTGAATGCCAGGAGGAAATGCCAGGAATGGGGTGCTTCGCTGGTCAGCTTGGAAACTGCCGAGGAGGTGAAGGCCTTCACACAAACGATGAAACATTACATTGGTTATAATAGTATCTGGGTTGATGGGACAGCAGCTTGGTTGGTCAGAGCAAGGACGTTTTCATGTTGACATGTAGGAACACATTTCATTCATCTGAATATCATTATTATTCTTGTGTGATCTTGTTTCTTAGTGCCTGATTCGTCACAACGTTAACACTTTCAAGTAGGTGCAGGGACGAAGACTACGTTCAAGAGGTGTCAGGCGCCAGCCTCGTTTTCTTTATTCGGGGGGGGGGTGGTAGGAGGCATCATCCGTTGAGCAGTTTGATGCGCGTGTGTGTGTGTGTGTGTGTGTGTGTGTGTGTATTTCTTCATTAAGTGCTCCAATTAAATCTCACTACTGGCGCCCAAAGAAAATATAAATTGCTGTCAAGTCCAACTTAATTCAATTGTCTTTAAAAAAAAAAAAAAACAAAAAAAAACACACCGCTGCTACAAATATGAAAGAGAGAAATGTAAGAGATTCGGCTTTCCACTTCTGATTAAGGGGAGGTGATAGGAGAAGGGGAAACAGGGAACAGTCAAGAGTTAGATTGCGCTGGGTTTTCAAATCTAGTTGTACTACCACTCCCTCCCTTTGCCCTAGATCCCCCATCCCTATGTGGCTTACCTCCCCCCTCCCCCCAAACCCCCTTTATTCACCACATACACGCACAGTATCTTATGTAGAAAATAATTACATGTAAAGCATTCCCATCTTTATTTTGCTAATGCTTTTAGTTTCGTGGATAGCCCATTGACAGCCATTTACATTACCCATACTCCGGCATAACACGCCTAGTTCCCCTTCCTATCTCACCTCCCCTTAACTAGAAGTAAAAGCTGAATCCCTTCCATTTTTCTCTTTTATTTACACAGATCTTTTTTCTCATTTCTTTCAAAGATATCTAAATTAAGTAGGCCGAAATCATGCTGTTTTGATTCCCACCAAATCCCCACATCTCTCTCTCTCTCTCTCTCTCTCTCTCTCTCTCTCTCTCTCTCTCTCTCAGTGGAGACATCGAACAGAATGCTGGCCCTGATCCTCAGAAAACTGTTGAAGAAAAGAACATGGACAACGATAAGACAGAATCAACACTGAGAAAGGATAATGTCATTAATGCTGACTTCGCTGCGGAAATCATGTCGGCTCTCGCTCTACAAAGAGAACAATGGAGACGGGACCCGAAAAAGCAGACGGAGCTACAGAGAGAACAGACCGAACAGAACGCCTACATCCGCAGCGAATTGACAGAGATCAAGTCGGAACTAGGGAGAGTGTCGGAGAGGTGCACAGAAATCAACGATGTACTGCCGTGGAAACGGAACAAAAAAACCATCCGTCATAGAGAAAACATGTGCGCGGACCTCGATCAGCTGTTCGACACAACGCACAAGGGAAGCGAGAGACCGAGAATTTAACAGGCACAGTGAACGAATTAGAACACCACCTAGAGAAGACGTCGGATGAAATAGACAGATTGGAGGGTTTTTCAAGCGGAACAATCTACGGTTCTTTGGCATCCATACAATAGGTAAAGAAGACTACGAAAGTTGTGCTAGATGTGTTGTTGACACCTTAAACAGCGTTGACAGTTCCAAACTATGGGAGAGAGGATGATGTTGTGCGTGCACACAGGGTGGGTCAAGCAAAACCAGGCGAGACAGAACAATGATAGTCTGTTTTCTGCGATGGCAAGATGAAATGAAAATAATACGTGATCGCGAGCTACGACACGAGCTGGAAAAGCGAGGCGTCAGAATTGCCAACGACCTCACGAGAAGACAGGCAGCAACAGTAGCCAAAGCAAAAGATGACGGTATGGCGGCCTACTTTGTTCGGGGAAAGCTGACTGTGCGACCAAAAAGACCCGATTAACGTTCGTATGCCGAGGTAGCTGCAGCGGTCTCACAAGATGTCAAAGCTGGCACGGATGGAAAGTCTTCCAACACGCACGTGGTAGTTGACAATGGCCCGGGGGATTTCCCCTCGCGCCATGATGACGTCAGAGACGACACACAATCAGGAGGCGCAACAGTGGAAGCGGAGGAGGGAGGTCAACACATGCCGCTGTCGCGTGAAATGTGGGAACGTGATATCTGGGAAGGCTTCCCAGATATCACAGATTTTTTTTTGGGAACGCGTTCCCAAAATGCACTGTGATATCTGGGAAGGCCCGTGATATCTCGGAACGTGGTCTTTCAGAGCTCAGAAGGGCAGAAAGAAGACGAAAAAGAATGGATTTTCGAGATAAGGTAGGACACAATTTAGGTGCAACTGAGATCTTTGGCCTTCTTGTCATTTTTTTTTTTTTCGCACGCGTTCCAAGATTTACCGTGATATCTGGGAACGCGTTCCCAGATTTCACGAGTGGAAGTCCAGTTTCACGGTAAATCTGGGAACGCGTTTCCAGAGATATCACGGTTCCCAGATATTATACGACACCGGGGCTTGGTGACAGTGCAGATCAACTTTCGATGCAGCGTTATGTCAGAGGAACCGGCAGTCGACCAGCCGTGACACCGACGCATAATTGTGCGGAATCGTCGAACGTGCGTTCTCCTACATCGACTCTTGTGTCGAGTGCCAGAGCACGACCTGGGTGACCTTGTGTCTGACAGCAGCCGGAGTTGACGTCATCATGTGGCGGGGGCCGTATCCCAGAGTGTACGTGGTGTAGCGGACAGAAAACCCCCCCACCAGTGGATCATGGTATAGACAGGGGGAAGGGGTGGTCACGCACAATGCAGGAAGAGGGATGGTGGCGCGAGAAGACAAACTGGAATGAATACGTTTTCTGACTAAAGATGCCTGTGGGAGATCTTTGAGATCAAAAAGCACTTCAAAATAGGACAGGCTAGACTATCAGGAAAGATAATTGACATTTCTTAATTATAATATAGAAAATTTATGGAATAAACTTAGCGATGTTTCGTTCATAAATTGTGTAAATGATTTTGATTTTGTGTGCCTCAGTGAGACATTTGTTAATGAAACATTTGATTTTTTCTGGTGTTTTTAATAATTTTGTGAAATTTCATGCTCCGGAAAAGAAATTATCACATAAAAAGTAGGTGAAGAAAATATATAAAATGTATGTTACTCAGGTCAGTGTAAATTGTGCTAACATGATATACTTAAATGTTAGCGAAACATTGTTCAGTATACAACCAGGGATGTGCTATTGATTTGCATGTTATGTGGTACCAGACGGAGGGCCAATATATAATAACCATACAATTAAAGATGGAATCTTGATTCTTGAAGACATTATGTTAAAAATTACAGAAAATAAGGATGTAGATATCATGTTATGTGGTGATTTGAATGCAAGGACTGGACGCCAACAGCCTAAAGTGGAGAATATGTTAAATTTCACTCCAGGAGATGATAGTGAGGATGAAGAAGATTCTGATGTTGATGAGGATGGTGTTTATAATATTGATATCTGTGATGGTGATAATTCTTCTGATGAAGATTGTTGTATTGAAGATGATAATGAAAATGATGATGCAAATGATGTGTTAAAGCGCTGTTCTAAAGACTCATGTGTAAACAAAATTGGCAAATCTTTGTTAGATCTGTGTTTCATGTTTGACTTGTAAATTAGAAACGGTACATATCGGGATGATTCGAAAGGAGAGTTTACATTTGTGTCACCTATGGCAGTAGCATAATTGATTATTTCGTTGTCACTAAAGAGTTACTAAGTAACTGCAGAATGAAAGTGGGCGATTATTGTTCTCCTGGCATCTACCGCTACAGTTAAAATGGAAAACAGGTAACGTTGACTTAAAAAAAAAAAATTCCAGTTTTTTTTGTTTGTTTGTTTTTTTTTTTTTTTTTTTAACAGAAGAATGCATTATTTCGTCTGATGAACACGCCGTGATCTACAAAGAGGAACTAAATTCAGATGAGTTTAAACAGTGCTGTAACGAAGCTATAGACTATCTTTATGTGGATATAAAACACTGGTATAGAATATTTTGTGAAAGCTTTGCACAGTGCCGCTGCATGTTGGTAAGGACTAAGGAAAATCGGAAGATTGAAGCGAGCGATTGGTTTGATTATGAGTGCGATAACAAAAAAAAGTTGTTAAAAGGTGTATGAAACGATATCAAAGAACCAAAACCAAAGAATTGAAGAAAGAACATAAAGCAACCTACAGGAAAAGAAAGACTATAATTCACTGAAAAAAAAGAGAAAAGAAAAGACTTTGAAGAAAAACGAATTAATAAATTAAAAACATCTGTTCACGACCCTGAATTGTTCTGGTCCACCATTCGATCGATTAGAGGAAAATCGGTAATGTATAATGAAATCAGCTCGCAACAATAGTATGAACATTTCTATAGTGTATTAATGGATTTAATAACAATTTTGAAGATTTTCATACAGATATAGATAGCGAAGAACAAGTATCCAAAATACAGATGAACATTGTTTAATGACCAGATAACAAGAGATGAGGTCTTGAACAGTATAAAACACATCAAATGTGGAAAACGTGCTGGACCAGACAAAGTAGTTGGAGAAATGTTCAAATGTGCTAACTCGGTTGTAGTTGATTTTCTTGGTTAATCTTTTTAACTCGGTGTTTGATAAGAGAATCTTTCCAGAATCTTGGTCCAAATCCATAATAGTTCCTCTTCATAAGAAAGGTGATAGTAACAATCCTGATAATTATCGAGGCGTTGCATCGACAAGTGTTATAGTAAAATGTATACGCATATACTCAACAGAAGATTTGAAGTAAGGGCAGAGAGAGAGAGAGGAGAAAATAATAGAAGAACAGGCTGGATTTCGATCCAATTATAGTACAGTAGACCACATATTCACACTGTACGCCTTAGTACAAAAATATTTACTAACAAAATCTAAATTGTATGCTACATTTATTGATTTCCAGAAAGCTTTCGATTCAGTCAACAGAAATGTTCTGTGGTATATTCTGAGGAAAGATGGTGTAAATGGGAAGTTGTATGCAGCTGTTCATGGAATGTATGAGTCTGTTCTTGCATGTATCCTAGAGAAAGGAACTTATGCCGATTATTTCAGCTGCCCCCTAGGAGTGAAACAAGGGTGTCTGCTTAGCCCACTGTTGTTTATATTCTTCATAAATGAATTAGCGATAGAGATATCGGGGGGAGAGAAACATGGAATACAAATGAAACCTGGTGCTGCTGACTTATTTCTAATGCTTTTCGCTGATGATATTATTCTCCTTGCAGATACGCCTGTTGGGTTTACAGAATCAATTAGACACTTTGAAAAAGGAATCAGATAGGTTGAAATTAACAGTGAATCTAAACAAAACTAATGTAATGGTTTTTTAGGAATGGCAATTACTTGTCAAAACATGAAAGATGGTTTTATGGTGAAGAAGGAGTTAAAGTGACAAGTAGTTATAAATACCTTGGGATGTTCTTCACAACAAAAAGTTAAGCTAGTGAAAGGGCTGGTTTGAGATGTGAAAAGGAAAGAGAGGTGTCATAGATATTTTGAGAACTATAAAGAAATTGAACTCCAATGACGTAAATCTATTTGGGAAAATATTTGATGCACAGATAAGCCAATTTTGATATATGCATTAGAAGTTTGGGGCATGTTGGATAATACTGAAAAGGAAAAAAGTTCATACCTATGCGATAAAGCGCATCATCCACGTACCCTTGCACACATCAAATAAAATGGTTTACGGTGAAAAGTGGACGATACCCTCTCTTTATTGCCATTATGTTAGATGTATTAAACACTCGTTGAAATCAGCAAGCCTACCAATAAACAGACTCTGCGGTCAGGCGTATGAAATGCTCATACTGCAGCATGAAAGTGGAAAATTCAACCGGGTTTCCTATGTTAAGAAAATATTGACAGAGAATGGTTTTGGCATAGTTTGGTAGTCACAAGGAGTCGGTAATAAAGCAGGATTCATTTCAGAATTAAAGGAACGTTTAATTTTTTCTTATAAACAAAACTGGCATGCTGGCATGGATGGAAATGATAAATACGACTGGTTTCTCTCATTTAAAAGCAATCTCGAAGCAGAGAAATATCTTAGAATGGTAACGCATAATGGCATAAATATAGTTTAGCAAGATTTCAAACCAGAACGCTGGTCTCGGCGCAAACCAAATGTTACAATTTAAAAGGGAGACAGGAGAGGGGGAAGTTTTGTGAAAGACGTCATAGCATTAATGACGCGTCGCATGCCTCCTTTACTTGTCGTGTTCATGTCTTTGTATTTTTCGGACAGTGTAGCACTGTCGTTGTTGATTTGTTTAAAACGTTTGGAAAGCTAACGAAATGCCTAATTGTTCAGTATAGTTATTTGATCGATTGATAATACGATTGGAATATCCAACATTATGTTAGAATGTTCACCAGTCTTCCGTAAGTTTCTAGTGCATTACCGAAGGATTGAGAATGCTGTAGAAACTGACCGAATTACATTCGCATGCGCTCGTCACAATTTGATTGGTTTAAGCTTACCAATATGCAGAGTATTCTAGAAAAGAATAATGGAGTAGGTTCGAGAATATTCTTTCATATCATACAAAAGAATGAGTGCTGTGAGAGAGAGAGAGAGAGAGAGAGAGAGAGAGAGAGAGAGATTTGTTTGAAGAGTTCTAGTTTAGAAGTATTCCAGTCTTCAATGCGTTTGAGTCCAGTCGACATGAAGCTGCCACTAGTAGAATATTCGCTGCTGCATGTACGATTAAGTGGCCCTGTCCGACTTACTGAACCTGAACGTCAGTGGTTTGTTTTTGTTCCGATGTTCTTCAACGTTGTAATAAAAGGATCCTTTTCGTTTCAATACCGCCTGGTGTACTTGGTCGTCGTCTGCGAGCTGAACACCTACCACATGACCTACAACGAACTCTTACAAGCTAGAATACTGCACTCACCTTGTACTGAGGAAGTTCAGCGCATTTAGCATTGTAACACCAAAAAAATGGTTTGAGAATCTAATAATAAATCTTGTCCTGTGTGTAAAGAAAGAGACAGTGTTGAGAATGAAGCACATTTTGTGTTTGATTGTGCTGCATACGCCAGTATCCGTAAGTGGTTAGCGTCGCGGACTCCCGGCTGGGAGGTCGTGGGTTCGAATCCCATCAGAAATCATGTGGGTTTTTCTGCCCCGACCGGCTCCTACCCAGAGTTGAGTTTGCTGCGGACTCTCAGTTGGGAAGACTGGGACCACACAGTCGAGTTTCATCCACTTAATGGATGCGTTTCTGAGAGTGTTGCTCAAATTTGCTGATCAACACTGCAGGTGTCTGTATCTCGGGCCTGGTTGACGCCGGGATATATTATGAAAGGAAGCGTAGAGTACAGCCCTGTCATGTAGTCTCAGACCGAAATGGAAATCCGTAGCATCATCATAATCATCCTCATTCTCATCGATCAGCATTAAAAAAAAAAAAAAAATCTCAAATTCTGTGGCCCTTCATGCCCTGCTCTCATGGTGACCTCAGTTTCGATGTCCTCTCCACGTCTGTGGCCTTGGTTTGGTTCCGTCGGGGTCACCGTATCGGCGGTCCATGGGGGCTGTCGTTGGACGGACGTGGTGGCGCGCCCTCCGGAGGGAGAGCTCACTCACGCCGGCTCCGCGACTAAGCAATTATTGTCGTTAGTAGGGGCTTAGTAGGTGGTGTCCTGCGTATGTTGGATCAGAACAGGCGCCACTGAACACCACTGAAGTGACTCGGCAGCAGTGCAGTGTCTCCCTCCGTGGGTGGCCTCTTGACGACTTTGACATTGACTGCTGCCTGTGGATTGCCGGTGCCGGGGCTGCGGCGGGGCCGACCGGGCCGTGGCTGTGGACAGGGTGTCGGAATGAGCGGCGTGGGTGCACTGCCTCTGAGGTGGCGCAGACGTTGGGACAGCAACAACAACAACAACAACAACAAAAAAAAAAAAAAAAAAAAAGGGCATTTTGCTAATGGCAATAAAATTATGTCAGTGTCAGTGTCAGTGTCAGTCTCTCTCTCTCTCTCTCTCTCTCTCTCTCTCTCTCTCTCTCTCTCTCTCTTTGGAGGGGACAAGCGAGAGATAGTGGCGAGTAGGCAGATTCCATGAAAATCTCTATTGTGGTCTTTGCATACTATCTGGCTTGTACGGGATTTCTCTCGGGATATAAAGGTGACAGAAAAGACTGACAGTTACAATACGAAGCGATTATCATAGACTTGTATTTGTGGAGGGCCAGTATGAGTCTGTTTTTTTGGTCAAACAGCAGCAAATCGTGCTTTTGGAAGTGAACAGGTGAGCTCCGGTCAGGGTGACACTGATGGGACAATAGTTGACATTACTGTTGCTTGCGTTTCCCGTTACATCCTTGTGCTGCTGGTGTTCGGTGGATTAAACATTGCGAACGGTGTGAACATCCGACAGTGTCAGTTTTTTGCGGAACGTTATAAACAGCGCGGGACAACGACAGAGGAGGAGGATGTGTGTAACTGCTGTGACACGCCTTGTCAGCATGCCTTGCACGTGCCGGCGTTGACCTCTTTGTGTACTGTCAGCGCCGTGATGTGTTTGTGACGTTTCCTGCTGGGCAGCGACGTGGAGGAGAACCCCAGGCCCTATCGGTCAGCAAGACAAGGTAAGCCACTCACCCTTGAAACTGTTGTCACCGAGAAAGCAGGGACAATTACACTAGACATGGCAGAACAAATGACGAGCGCTATTCGCGAACAGACAGGAAAATAAACAGGAGACAGCAGTCATCAGAAACGACATGTGTGTCATAAAACTGAACTGCACCAGGTGCTAGACAACTGTGAGCAGATCAGACATTGGCGTGACGGCCTGCAAAGGGAAAACAAGCGACTGGCAGCTGCTGTGGAAGAAATATCAGGTCAAATGACAGTGCTGTTTCATGACTGTGTACAGGGAAAGGAGGAGACAAGGAAGCTGTCCGCAGCACTGAAGACGCTGACCGAGCAGATCACGACTATGAATGCTGAAATTGACCGGTCACAAGATTTCTCCAGACGCGACAGCTTGCAGATATTGGGTATTCCACACAGCAGTGACCATGACTTAGACAAATGTGCCCGTGTTGTCACAGACACTCCGAACGGTGTGTCTGGACAGAAGTGGTGTGAGCAGGACATTGTAGAGCGCATCGTGTCAAGAAGGCAAGAGACGACCAACCCAGACCGATGGTCGTGAAATTCAGTCAGGGGAAAAACAAGAACAAGATGTCAGTTATCACTGACAAGGACCATAGAGCCAGACTGGAGCCAATCTGACCTGAAGACAGGCAGCCATCGTCAGTCAGGCAAGGAAAGAGGGCAAGGCCGCCTACTCTGTCAAAGGAAAGCTGACGGTCGGACACAAGAGACCCGATCCCAGGAGCTACGCCGCAGTGACAGCGTCCACCTCTGCATCATCAACACGGCAGGTGACGGCGAGTTGGCGAGGGGGTGTGTCCGGTCAGCTGATCCTGAAACGCGTCATCGGGGCCCGGGGCGGTGAAGCAACAGGCGGGGATTCCCCTACTACACGGCGAGTGTCGCGGGGCGGTCACGGAGCAAATCAGCGTGGCGGGCCTCTCCGATGCTGGAGGTGACACGGGTGTGAGGCGTGGCAGCTTGGAACGGGATGCACGTGGAGACCGTGGTGGTTCGAGCCGAAGCTGACAGCAGACACCAATACGCGGCCACCTGAGTGGTCAGGGCAGTGACAGGTCAAAGCGCTCTGCCAGTGGCTCTAAATAGGACAGGCCTGACCATCCATCGCCTCAGTTGTCGTTCTTGAACTACAATGTTGAACATTTGTACAGCAAATCGAATGACACTGCTTTTATTGATTATGTGCGTATCTTTGATTTTGTGTGTCTGACTGAAACTTTTCTTTGATCGTAATTTTGATTTCCGCGGCGTCTTCACTGCTTATGTAAAATAAAGCTCCCCAGCAAGAAAGCTATTGACCCAGGATAGGAACCCAGGCGGAGTTCCCTTACTAGTAAAGAAATGTTACAGTCAGTTTGTAAAGAAGTTGTTAAGATAAAAGGTGATAATATTGTTGCCACTAGGATTGATAAGATGTTGTTTAGTGTAGATAAATATATTTTACTAGTGGTTTATTACATTGCGCCCGAAGGAAGTCCAGTCTACCATAATTATGGAATAAAAGATGGCATTGTCGTTCTGGAGGAAAATCTGAGACAAAGCATTGAGAAAGCCGTGGTGTATATCATGGTGACTGGTGATTTGAATGCTAGAACAGGAAATGAAAATCTGGAGGCCAAGGAATGACATTTCATACCTTTACCTTGCAACGGGTTGATGAAGATGAGTCTGTTAGGTGCTGTTCAAAGGATTCAGTTGTCAATAAGTTTGGAGCTTCACTTATTGAATTTTGTTACATGTATGATCTGCTTATGATGAATGGAAGCTGCAGAGGAGACGTAAATGGCGAATTTACTAACGTGTCATCGAGAAGTGTGATCGATCATTTCATCGTATCATCAGAACTGTGAATGAATTGTGACATGTATGTAGGAGGTAGTTTACCCTCTTGACATTTCCGGATGAGTTGACATGTAAGAGTGAGAAGAATAGAAAAGGTGAGAACGTGTTGCCAGAAAATGAGGAAGAAAGAATTGTGTGGTCTGATGAAAACGTGAATATTTACAAAGTCGAAATTGATTCATTGGAGTTTAATGAATGCTTGAAGAGAGCGAGATATATTTTGAAGGATTATATTAATGAATGTATTGATGCTTTTGTTTATACATTATAATTATGCAGCGGCAACATGTATGATTCGGGTAAGTGGAATGAAAAAAAAAAAAAAAAAAAAAGTGGTTTGATAAAGAATGTTCTTTAAAAGAAAAGAACTGTTAGAGGTCTTCGAAGGAGTTGGCGAAGGTTAAAAACAAATTTAGTAAAACGTAAGGAGCTGTGTGTCATCGAAAGAAAGATATCTAACAAACTGAGAGAGAGAGAGAGAGAGAGAGAGAGAGAGAGAGAGAGAGAGAGAGAGAGAGAGAGAGAGAGACGGTGAGATAAGGCTTCAGAAACTAAGAGAACCGTTTAATGACCCAAAGGTATTCTGGTCTACGATAGAATTGTAAATCAGAAAAGTGTAATTTATAATGAAGTTAATTTCAACGTTCGTATATGTCTACAGACAGAGCCTTCAATGATGTGGAAGGTACAGTTCAACACAAAAATGTTTTGACAGAAGACAGTAATGCAGGTGAATCTCTATTCAATGACCCGATTTCCAAGAATAAAGTTATGAATGGTATAAAACATTTAAAAACTGGTGAAAGCGCTGGTATTGATGAAATTAAAGGTAAAATGTTGAAAGTGACAAATACTGCTGTCGTTTTTTCAGCAGAATGTTCAATAAGCAACTCACTGAAATGTGAAAAAGCATAACAGCATGTATAATGTCATTATGTGCAGTACGAGTTAATTAATACAAACAAAAAACATAACAGGATACAGACATCTCTATGTGTAACACGTGGAATACAATCAATGTAACCGATGGTATGCTTCATAACAACATCCTTATTGTCAATAGCAATATTAGCCACACACACACACACACACACACACACACACACACACACACACACACACACACACACACACACACACACACACACACACACACACACAACACACACACACACACAGGGAGAGAGAGAGAGAGAGAGAGAGAGAATATTCTGGTTTATGCGATCCGTTTCTCACACGTTTATTTGTATCTTTGTTTTTGATTCTCACTTCCAAGATAATCCTTACAGGTACAAAAACACGTTACTCTGGGACAGTGGTTCTGTGATTCTCTTCCTGCCTTGGAATAAAAAGTTCGAAGGTTTTTCCTATAGACACTGTGTTTTTTGGTGCACCCTTTTCTTTTGTTTAGACCATTGTGACAGTGTAAGAAGACATGGCTTTGTATGTGAACTCCCATCCCTCTCTGATAATCTCCACATAGGCGAAGCTGTCACGCTTCCTGTCATATACAGCACACTTATGTCAAACGATCATCTTGAAATATGTCCCATGCTGCACGTAACTCACAGTACAGGCCTGCGATTTGAAAAGTCGGTGCAGGGAACTGGATAACATGGGAACATGGTACAAGGCGGCTTGCAGTATGTCTCAGGGACTGAGACAGCCGTACTTTTATTGTGAGTTATCTGACGAGTTCGTGCCTTACAGTCTGTTGTGCGATTTTCAAGATGATTGTTTAGACGGAGTTGACGAGAAATTCTGTGATCATCCTGCGTGCAAGGAATCTGAAATGGACTGCGGATACAAAAAGGTTGGTGCTCTCCAGTTTCTAAGCGCCCCCTCACTATTGTAATGCTGAACAAGTAAGTAGTGGGAGAAAACAAGTGCAGGTCAACATTTCTCCCATCATTAACTGAAGATGAAGAAAACGGGAAAGTATATTTTATGAGAATGAAACCTTTCCCTTGCTGCATGAGGGAACCATGGCAATCCTTCTCGAAGGCAGATCTATATGTATTGCCTACCCGTAGGTCCTTCGTTCGCTTGATCGGACTCATCAAGGAGACACGGCTGATTATGTCTGTTCTCTTGGCGTCAAATAGAGACACACCACAATCCGTAATTCTGTGGTGTTCTCACCAGCAAGGACTCAAAAGAGAATCCAAAGCACCTCCAAAGCAGCCAGAGAACGGTAGTAAATAAAACAAAACGAAAGTGTGGAGAGGAAAAAAAAATTGCTGAAAAGCTAAAAACGTTATACAAATAGTATAAAATGTAGGGGACAATCTTTGAGCCTATGCTTGAGGATCCATTCAAGATGCGAGGGAGATCAAAAGATATGGAACAGTCTGAATGGTCAGCTCTGCTGTTCAAAAACCCAAGCATTGCGAGTGGCTAAGATTGTGCAGAACTTGGATCTCCTTACGGATGCAACCACCCACTTACTTACCAAACAATATAATGCTGAACAATTAAGTAGGGGGGAAAACAAGTGCAGGTTAACAATTCTTCAGTCATTATGATAATGACTTGGCAAATATTCGAAAATAAACAAACAAAAAAAAAAAAAAACTATTCACTATTTTCATTTTGGGTTCTTAAAATGTTCAACTTCTTTCTGCACACACATAGACACAGACGTATGTCTGACGTTTCACATGTTATCGTCAGATGAGTTGGGAAACAATCAACAGAGAGCTCAGACATTGAGACGGCACATCCACATATAGAGTGGTAAGATTAGGCAAACGTATATTTGACAGGTCCACACAACCGGTTGTGTACATGTACATTGTTTTAAGAACTTACATGGAAAAGAACCCATGGCTAATCAGTGGGTTTTTCCAGAAGGGAATACACACCTCTACGTCTTGATCAATATAAAATGGCATAACAGTATTTTCTGCATATTTTCCGGGGGGGGGGGGGGGGGGGGGGGGGGGGAGGGGGGGGTTGACAATGGAGGTTATCTTGAAAGTATGCACTGAAGTACAGGTTGTGCAAACCTAAAAAATGTAGTATCCACATTCGTGAACCGGGTGTGACCCAACCCCCCTAGAGTGT
>JADBJO010007068.1:107500-112500 GCA_016801955.1 Conus betulinus
ATTCAAACAGTATAAATGTTTGGAGACAATCTTTGAGCCTATACTTGAGGATCCATTCAAGGATGCAAGGGAGATAAAAAAAAAAATATGGAAGAGTCTGAGTGGTCAGCTCTGCTGTTCAATAACCCAAGCATTGTGAGTGGCTAAGAATTGTACAAAACAACCTTCACTTGGATCTCCTAAGAGATGCAATCTCCCACTGATTGACCAAACCATATAATGCTGAACAATTAAGTAGTGGGGAAAAACTAGTGCAGTCTAACAATTCTTCAGTTGTTATGGTAATGACTTGGCAAAGATCTGAACTTAGAAAAAAAAAAATTGAAGACGAAGAAAATGGGGGGGAATATATTATAGATATGAGAAGCCCTTCATTAGCTGCCCAAGGAAACCATCATAATCCTTTTCAAAGGCACATTTATTCTTATTGCCTGCTCCTATCATAATCCTTTTCAAAGGCACATTTATTCTTATTGCCTGCTGCTAGGCCTTTCGTCTGCTGGATCAGACTCATCAGGGAGACACGGCTGATTGTGTCTGTGCTCTTGGTGTCAAATAGAGACACACCACAGTCCATAATTCCGTGGGGTTCTCACCACCGAGGGTTCAAAGAAGAATCCAACAGCACCCCTAAAGGTGCCAGCGAAGGGTAGTAAAATGGAACAAAACAAAAGTGTGGAGAGGAAAAATGTTGCTGAAAAAGTAAAAGCATTATTCAAACAGTATAAAATGTAGGGGACAATCTTTGAGCCTATGCTTGAGGATCCATTCAAGGATGCAAGGGGATCAAAAGATGGAAGAGTCTGAGTGGTCAGCTCTGCTGTTCAATAACCCAAGCATTGTGAGTGGCTAAGAATTGTACAAAACAACCTTTACTTGGATCTCCTAAGAGTTGCAATCTCCCACTGATTGACCAAACCATATAATGCTGAACAATTAAGTAGTGGGGGGAAAACAAATGCAGGCTAACAATTCTTCAGTTTGTTATAGTAATGACTTGGCAAAGATCTGAACTTTAAAAAAAAATGGAAGATGAAGAAAATAGGGGGAACATTTTACAGATACGAGATACCCTTCACTAGCTGCCTGAGGAAATCATCATAATACCTCTCGAAGGCACATTTATTCTTATTGCCTGCTACTAAGCCTTTTATCTGCTGGATCAGACTCATGAGGAAGACACGGCTGATTGTGTCTGTGCTCTTGGTGTCAAATAGAGACACACCACAGTCCATAATTCTGTGGGTTCTCACCACCAAGGGTTCAAAGAAAAATCCAACAGCACTCCCAAAGCAGCCAGTGAAGGGTAGTAAAATGCAAGAAAACAAAAGTGTGGAGAGGAAAAATGTTGCTGAAAAACTGAAAACATTATTCAAACAGTATAAAATCTAGGAAACAATCTTTGAGCCTATACTTGAGGATCCATTCAAGGATGCAAGGGAGATATAAAAAAAAATATGGAAGAGTCTGAGTGGTCAGCTCTGCTGTTCAATAACCCAAGCATTGTGAGTGGCTAAAAATTGTACAAAAGAACCTTTACTTGGATCTTCTAGGGGTATAATCTCCCACTGATTGACCAAACCATATAATGCCGAACAATTAAGTAGTGGGGAAAACAAATGCATGCTAACAATTCTCCAGTCGTTATAGTAATGACTTGGCAAAGATCTGAACCTTTAAAAAACAAAATGAAGATGAAGAAAATTGGGGGGGGGGGGGGGGGGGGGGGGTATATTGTAGATATGAGAAGCCCCTTCATTAGCTGTCTGAAGAAACCATCATAAACCCTCTTGAATGCACATCTATTTTTTTATTGCCTGCTCCAAACGCCTTTCGTCCACTGGATCAGACTCATCAGGAGACACACACCACAGTCCATAATTCTGTGGGGTTCTCACCACCAGGGGTTCAAAGAAGAATCCAACAGCACTCCCAAAGCAGCCAGTGAAGGGTAGTAAAATGCAACAAAACAAAAGTGCGGAGAGAAAAAAAAATGTTGCTGAAAAACTAAAACATTATTCAAACAGTATAAAATGTAAGGGACAATCTTTGAGCCTATGCTTGAGGATCCATTCAAGGATGCAAGGGAGATCAGAAGATATGGAAGAGTCCGAGTGGTCAGCTCTGCTGTTCAATAACCCAAGCATTGTGTGAGTGGCTAAAAATTGTACAAGACAACCTTAATTGGATCTTCTAAGAGATGTCATCTCCCACTGATTGACCAAAGAATATAATGCTGAACAATCAAGTAGTGGGGGAAAACAAGTGCAGGCTAATTAATATATATATATATAATTATAAAGTACAGAATTCCAAGGATAAGTAACCAAGCACCATTCAAGCAATTTACAGCGCAGTTTGGTGTTGCATTGACTGCAAGTAAATATCAGTTATAAACAAAGCTTTCTTTTACGTCTTAGACTGAAAAAATAGAAGATGATAAACATTGATATCTGCAATGGCAGATATTTGTGCCTAACCAACAGTATGTGTTTGAAAGGGTGAATGGGGAATAATAAATGCTTCTCAAAATCATTCTTCAGCGAGCTGATAGTCTCCAAGAAGGAAACACTCTCCAATGGGAAGGAAACTCACTAACATATTACTCCTGGTCCGATACAGATATTTCGAAATCTGACTGTTTTCTCCTCAGTAACCGCAGAAAGTGTTGATTTGACTCTTCTGCCTTTTCGGTTTTAAGAAGAATGCTATCCCAGAAAAAGACTGGTGTGCAATACCATAGTATGTGTGTTGAGTTTTCAAAAATCCAACCAAAGGTGCCACCTAAAAGCAAAAGAAAATCATGAAAGAGCAAAACAATCTACATTTTCTTGTGAAAAGTAGAAAATATAAAAAGATAACCTCTTAGATGCAAGTGCTGAGAGCCAGTTCTTGGAATGAATCTGCAAGGGACTAAATTACAATAAACTACTAAATTAAAAGGATAAGTAACCAAGCACCATTCCAGCAACTTACAGAGCAGCTTGGTGTTGCAATGAATACAAGAAATATTTAGTTATAAACAAAGCTTGCTCTTATGTCTTAGACTGAAGAAATAGAGGGAGATAAGCATTCATATCTGCAGTGGCAGATATTTCTGCCTAACTAACAGTATGTGCTTGAGAGGGTGTTAGTTAGGCAGATCATATCTGCCACTGCAGATATAAATGCTTACCTCCCCCTATTTCTTCAATCTAAGACATAAGAGCAAGCTTTGTTTAAAACTGACTATATATATATATATATATATATATATATATATATATATATATATATATATATATATATATATATATATCCACTTTCTTAACTCTCACATTCACAGTTAATATATTTCCCTTTTTGTCGCTCTTGCGTTCTTCGTTCTACGCAACATGGCCATGACGTTTGTGTGATTCTATAAGGCGTAGTGCTGGGACGTATTCCAATGCCGGTATTGAGAAGCCTGATAAATATTGCTAAAAGTGCCTATGCTCTCTGTAGGTGAATGCTCTATTTTCATATATTAGATAGCATCTTAAAGACTGACCGTGCTGCATATTCGTTATAATGTTTTTTTGTTTGTTTTTTGATAGAGTTGTACATCTTCTTCGTATTCAGTTTTTTTTTTTTTATTTACCTATGTTTTCACCGGCATATGGTCATACCCTAACAAACCGTCTTTATAGCTGTATGAGTTTTAGAATATCTGGTAGGTTACTCGAGTGATATCCCCTCCAGTAAGTATAAACGGAAGTTCATAAACAGCCAGGTACTTTCCTTTAATTTGCACAATTCTTGATAAGTGTACTTTTTCTTTTGTTCCAAAAAGGTATGAGCGAATTGAAATTACTAAGTGCAGACACGCGAGCGAGCGAGCGTGTGTGTGTGTGTGTGTGTGTGTGTGTGTGTAAGAATCCTGACTTTAAAGCTAGGCGATTAGACATACGAAAGCACCACAAATCTAACTCTAAATCATTGACATGCTGTTTAAATCTGATGGAAGCGAGTGCTAAGATTTATAAAAATCCACTCTTGGGTTCGAAGACTTTTTTTTTTTTTTTTTTTTTTTTTTTGCCACTGTCTGTCAAATAGCGGTATAATGAAAAGGCAAAACATTTAATTCATACTTGATGACGAATGCTTTGTGTTGTGCTCTGATTAATCATTTTCAAGTTTATGTATATTACTTCCACGTAATGTCTTCTGTTTAGTGTATCAATAAGGAAAAACGGTGTGATGGATTCAAAGACTGTGCAACAAACCTTGACGAGGCACAGTGTAAGCCCGGTAAGTATACAGTTAGTACAATATCCCCTCCAGCTGTGGTCAACTTCGACATGCCTGGGGGGTTTAGCATGACCCCTTTGCCCAAAATGACATGCAGTGCCCAGACACCCACTTTCAGTGTCACGATGGTGGCTATTGTCTCCCTGTCTACACCAAGTGTAATGACATGAATGACTGTCCAGCACATGAGGACGAAGTGGGCTGTGGGGCTTACAGGACGTGTCCGGGGTTTTACCGATGTCGTGACAGCATCAAAACAATCTGCGTACATATGAATCATCTTTGTGATGGTTTGCCACAGTGCCCACTATCTGATGATGAACTGATGTGTGCAACCTTGGCTTGTCCCGAGTCGTGCGTATGTTATGGGTTTTCCTTCACCTGCAACCACACTTTTCTCGTCAGTTCTTTTCCACAGTTACGCTATCTTGAAGCCCCTGGCAGTGGAATTCGTCTAAGTGACATTACACATAACATCATGCTGATCCATTTTGGGTGTGCAGGCATGTGGATGGAAGAGGTTGACAAATGTCATTTTACCGAATCTTCACAGTTTAGATCTCAGTAAGAATCTCTTTCATTCCATCAACTTCAGTCATTTTGCAGGAATGCCTCACCTTCAAACATTGAATTTGGCATATAATCCTTTGTCTCGAGGTGTTTTTAATTCCCAGAAACTGTACGTTCATCCATCAGTGATTGTCTTCAATATTTCCCATGTCGAAGCAAAA
>JADBJO010007069.1:2500-55000 GCA_016801955.1 Conus betulinus
TTATGAAATGTCAGCAACAACCGCAGAGTTGCATCCGTTGCGTGGATGAAACTCGACTGTGTGTGGTTCCAGTCCTTTAATTTGAGCCGATAGCAAACTCAGCTGTGGGTGAGAGCAGGTCGTGGGCCGGAAAAATCCTACAGATGGAAATGACTCTGATGGGAATCAAACCCACGACCTCCCAAGATGGTATCAACGACGCAAACCACCGGGCCATGGCGCCTGGTAATCTGTTCAATTTCAGTGCAGATCCGGATTTAAAGTCGGATTCGGTATCCATTTAGCATGATGATTATAGATTTTCCGCTGAACGCGAGTTGTGTTCTGCTGGTGAAGTCATTCATTCTCTATGAAGTAAGATGCTTTCTTGGAATATTACGTTTTGAAAGAAGTAATCTTCACCATTTCGTGTTTTGGGAATGAAAATGCTAGAACAGAAAGCTACATCGGGAGTAACCCGTTTACGATTTGACAACCTTCTTGTATATTCTCATGGGATATGGAAACATTTAATGAAATAAACCTTGACAACTTGTATTTTCCTTTTAACAAAAATGTGTTGTATTAAGAAAATACATGGGTCGCTATGTGCACGCATTTGCAGCCAGGCGGTAGAAGCTTCGTTCTGGGGGGTCATAGAAAGCGATGCAAGCGCTGCTGCGAGTCAGCTCCCAGCAAATGAACTCAACTCCGCCCCCCACCCCACCCACCCACCTTTTACGGTGTAAACACCGTTCCGCTAGCTGGACTGATATTGGTAACACGCCGTTCCCGTGCACAGGTCAGCTCAGCACGTGATGATCCACCGCTGCCATGACCGAGAGGACGTTCACCTCGTGAGAGGCAGTCAGCCCGAGACCCTGACTGCAGAATCGACTGTATTGTTTGACGAGGGCTGCTGATGGGGGGGGGGGGGGACGGGGGGGGGGGGGGAAGGGAGACGGAGACAGAGAGACATACGGAGAGACAGAGAGAGAGAGGGAGAGAGAGAGAGAGTTGGGGATGGGGGGCCCTTCAGAAAAGCCGATAACAAAAGGTGTATGAAAGAAAGAACAAGTGATGAACGAAGCACAATAAGGGAAATAATCGAAATATGGACTAATGATGAATACTCTGACATTCACAGGTGGGCGAGAATGGTTACTCTGTTAAAAAAAAATCCCACATAACCATTTTTTTTAAAATAAGGAGCGAATCAAAATCTGTTTGAAAGTGCCCACACAACTGGTCTTCCATAAGGAACAAATCATAAACCACTTGAGAGTGATGTCAAAAGTCATACGTTTTCATGAAGCGGACACTAAAAGGTTTAGTTGAAATGGTTGAAAGAGTAACGTAGATAAGAGGTCAGACAAGCTTGCCAAACGAATACTATTTGTTCACACCCCCCCCCCCCTCCACACGCACACACTCACACCTTGTACACCATCGTGATCGCATGTTTACTCCGGTTTGTGTGTGTGGTGTGTGTGTGTGTGTGTGTGTGTGTGTGTACAAGCACTCTTTCCATTATTCCATTTCTACGCCATCATACAACTTGCGTGTTGTTTTCGATACTCTTCTAATCATCAGACCTCCACCCGTTTTTCGCCAGTCTTTTACAAACCATCCCCACCTGGCAACCATGATCCTCGGGTACACAAAAAGGTGGATGCCAGGGAAATCCACAGTTTGTTTCATCATCCACCGGTGTGAGCGTCTCGGCAAGGTTTTTGTTTTTTACTGACAATATTACTTACAGGGACTGGCGGAGGCTTGGCGCCTTTGCTGATGAATTGCGCTAAGGGGCTGCCTGGAAAGTTGATTAGCGCGTTTGATGCATCCGGCGAAGATGACGGGGGACTGTGTGCTCTAGGTAGAGTTGAGTGCCGTGCGGAAGAAAACAACAACAAAAAAAAAAACTTGTGGGGGTGCTGGCAAGTCCGTCGACTAAGGGAGTCGTACTCGGTTTCGGTTTGGGGATAATAATAAACACTTTTCCCGCGCTGTGCGATGGTAGGTTTTTGTTCTTTGACGTAGGCAGGCTTTTTGGTTTTCTTTTTGTATTCGTTTTCAGAGTTGAATTAGCCCTGATGTTGTTCTGTGCGTGGTCGACTGGGATTGGAGTATAAACGAAGGAGAAAAATGAGGCTGGTTGTTGTTTTTTCCATGGGTCTACACCTGTTTTTCTGTCTTTGATGGCTGTAGCACCATTTTTCTTCCACTTCATTTTTACAGTGTGTGTGTGTTGGTTGTAACACCATTCTTTCCACTTCCCTTTTATAGTCCCCCCCCCCTCTCTCTCTCTCTCTCTCTCTCTCTCTCTCTCTCTCTCTCTCTCTCTCTCTCTCTCCCCCTCTCTCTCCCCCTCTCCCTCCCTCCCTCCTCTCACCCCTCTCTCTCGCTCTCTCTCTCCCTCCCCCCCTCTCTCTCTCTCAGTGTGTCTGTATAGGCCTGCGCGCATGCAGTATGCACCCATGCCCCATTTCCTTTTCTCTCACCTTCACCGTCGTCCATCTCTTTCACTTCCCATGCCAGTGCATCTTACCGTGAGCATGTGTCTGAAAGTGTTCTCCGAAATATGTTGTGATATTATCCACTGATGTCATCAGATCATCATGCTGACACTGGTGATGTTAATTAAGAATGGTGTTGCTGTAATTCGAACACTAAACACACATCTATCACGCAAAATTGTCTGTTTTATTCTCCATGCCGATGCAAAATTGTCCGTTGTATTCTCCATGCCGATGTAAAATTGTCCGTTTTATTCTCCATGCCGATGTAAAATTGTCCGTTTTATTTCTCCATGCCGATGTAAAATTGACCGTTTTATTATCCATGCAGATGCGAAATTGTCCGTTTTATTCTCCATGCCGATGCGAAATTGTCCGTTGTTCTCCATGCCGATGCAAAATTGTCCGTTTTATTCTCTCCATGCCGATGCAAAATTGTCCGTTTTATTTTCCACGCAGATGCAGAATTGTCGTTGTATTCTCCATGCCGATGCAAAATTGTCCGTTTTATTCTCCATGTCGATGCAAAATTGTCCATTGTATTCTCCATATCGATGCGAAATTGTCCGTTGTATTCTCCATGCCGATGCAAAATTGTCCGTTTTATTCTCCCATGCCGATGCAAAATTGTCCGTTTTATTCTCCACGCAGATGCAAAATTGTCCGTTTTATTCTCCATGCCGATGCAAAATTGTCCGTTTTATTCTCCATGCCGATGCAAAATTGTCCGTTTTATTCTCCACGCAGATGCAAAATTGTCCGTTGTATTCTCCATGCCGATGCGAAATTGTCCGTTTTTTTCTCCATACCGATGCGAAATTGTCCGTTGTATTCTCCATGCCGATGCGAAATTGTCCGTTTTATTCTCCATACCGATGCAAAATTGTCCGTTTATTCTCCATGTCGATGCGAAATTGTCCGTTGTATTCTCCATGCCGATGCGAAATTGTCCGTTGTTTTCTCTCCATACCGATGCGAAATTGTCCGTTGTATTCTCCATGCCGATGCGAAATTGTCCGTTTTATTCTCCATACCGATGCGAAATTGTCCGTTTTTACTCTCCATGCCGATGCAAAATTGTCCGTTTTATTCTCCATGCAGATGCAAAATTGTCCGTTGTATTCTCAAAGCCGATGCGAAATTGGTCCGTTTTATTCTCCATGCCAGTGGTTGCGATGCCACACTACAAAATGATTTAAAGGAGGTGAAGACACAGACAGTGATGATGTAAAACGACGAAGATGAGGAAAATGTTGAGACTTTGCCCTGATGAAGTTTGTAAGGTTAGGTCCACATGAACCCTACTGAGAGGAGATATAAAAAAAAAAAAGTGCTCAACACTAAATCGGTAAGGTTCTCGCCTTCAGTAGATTTGCCTCCTCTTGCATGGATGGATGTGGGTTTTGCAGATTGTACTGGTGGGCTGCAGCGAAAACTAAAGTGGCACTTGTGTTGAGGATGGTAATGATGTTGATGATGGCGATGACAAACATTAACTTATGGACTCTTGCTCCCCATCCCCCCAAACCCACCCCACCACCCTCTCTCTCACTCCACGCATCCCCTTTCCGATGTTCAGTGCCCTTCTGGACGTCTTCGCGGCTGGGGCTGGCCATCATGGGGTTCCTGGGCTTCATCTTCGTCTACGCCCTGAGGGTCAACCTCTCCGTGGCCATCGTCTGCATGGTCAACCAGACGGCCGTGGCGCCCCGAGATGACGTCATGGCGGTCCGCGACGGTGTAGAAGGTGGCAGTGGTGGTGGAGGATTGGGCGTCAACGCTAGCCTTTACAACGCTTCCCTTTACAACGCTTCCGTGCTGACGACGACGATCTTGCCGGTGTCGTCGTCGCTGGCGACCAACGAGGGGAACGGGGCGGAATGCGGGAGAGAGTCTGGGAACGCCACGTCGTCGTCGTCTTTGAAGTGTGTGGGCTGGATGATAGGAGATGGGAGGTGGGGGCTGGGGAGGGGAGGGGAGGTGGGAGGGAGAGGTCTTACGGTTATGTTGATCGTGAGGAAATGATCGGTATCCGCCTTCTGTGTTGCCGTAAGGGAGTATCTGTGGACGGATAATCATAGCTCGCGAGTTAGTTTCAGAACGTCTCTTTTTTTGTGAAAAATGAACTTTTACTGGAGGCCGGTGGGATCGTGAATGTTGACATCGCCGAAGAATTAATGAAATGAAAGCAAAGTGTGTGTGTGTGTGTGTGTGTGTGTGTGTGTGTGTGTGTGTGTGTGTGTGTGTGTGTGTGTGCGTGTGCGTGTGTGTGAACGTTTGTAAGATGTGTATATGAACAGCGTAACCTGACCGGAAAAGGCGTTTAGAGGGCGGAGGGCAAGGGGCTGGGGGTTACGCAAAATACATGGGAATTAGCTTAGTTGGGAGGAGTGAGTAAGTATGGACAAGTCGGTGTGTGTGCGGGTGCGTGCGTGCAGCGCGTGCACGCGCGCGCGCGCGCGCGCGCGTGTGTGTGTGTGTGTGTGTGTGTGTGTGCGCGCGCGGTTGCTTATATGCATGCATCCATGCGCTTGTGCTCGCGAGTGGGTATCTTATTTTCGTCTTGGGACAGTGCTGTTAAATAAATTATCCGAATCTCTGTTTTTCTCTTCTCTCTCTCTCTCGCTCGCTGTCTTTCCCTCCCTCCCTCCTTCCCCGTTCCCGTGTTTCTCGCCCCCAGTCGCTGTATCTCTTACTCTGTCTGCCCCCCCCCCCCCCCCCCCCCCTGTCTGTCTGTCTGTCTGTCTCTCTCTCTCTCTCTCTCTCTCTCTCTCTCTCTCTCTGTCTTTCCCGTCTCCTTCCTTTCTTCATCCTATCTCTCTCTCTCTCTCTCTCTCTCTCTCTCTGTCTCGCCTCTCTCCCCTTCCCTCCCTCCCTCCCTCCCTCCCGCCCCCACCCCCTCCCACCGCTCCCTCTCTTATCCGTCTCTTCGCCATCTCTTAAAACTAACGTCGCTGTTTTCTGCCCCTCCTTTCCCCTCAACCTACTACACACACTGCTCTTGACTGTCAGGACGGGCAGCTGGTGTGGGACAAGAAGACGCAAGGTCTGGTGCTGGGGGCCTTCTTCTGGGGCTACCTGCTGTCGCAGATCCCGGCGGGCATGCTGGCCGTGCGGCTGGGCGGCAAGTGGTGCTTCGGCTGGGCCATGCTGGCCGCCGCCCTCTTCACGCTCCTCACCCCCGTGGTGGCCCAGCACAGCTTCGTCGGCGTCATGGTGCTGCGCATCCTGTTGGGCGCCGCCACGGTGAGTAGTTCTTCACACGAGGCAGTTCAGGGTATGGGAGGTCCTTTTGACGGCTTAAGAGTCTGTCGACACTTTTTTTCCGAGTGTGTTTGTGTGTGTGTGTGTACATTTTTCTTGCAAAGGTTTTAATATGACAGAATTTAAATCAGCCGCCGTGGTGCGGTAGTTAGCGTCTTTCTGCGGGCAGTGAGCTCGTAGGTTCGACTCCTCATAGAGAAGTGCGGGATTTTTTTTCTTCTCCGTTCCGGTCCGCTCCCAACCAGATCCGAGGCCTCTTAAGGACACACACGGGAAGTCGAGTTTCAGTCGCTTAGTATGTCTCAAAGTATCGCTCCAGTTTCCTTCTACACTGCAGGTGTCTGTTTTTCTCGGGCCTGGTTGACGAACGTGAACGGACGCGTGGAGTACATGCGCTCTCAGACCAAAATGGAACTCTATAGCAAAGTCTGAATTCTCGTCCTTATTTAGACATTAAGAAAAAAAAGAAAAAAAAAAAAAAAAGAAAGTATGAACTAACATGGCCGGCCATGCCTTGTTCTTGTTGTGATCGCCCATTTCTTTCGGGGTCTGTGCATGGGAAGATCATGTCGAGGTGGTTTGTGTCAGCAAATTGTCCCTTGACAACATAGTGCAAGCTTTTTGGAAGGGGACGATTACTCATACTGTTTCCGTAAGAAAGCAGTTATTGTCAGACAAACGAGGTTCGTGAACACAAAATCATGCCATGTGAGAACATCCTATAGCTCACGTAAAATCGATACGTAGATAACGACCTCAACTTTCGTTTCTTACACTCTGTGTGTGTGTGTGTGTGTGTGTGTGTGTGTGTGTGTGTGATTCATGTCTCAAATGAAAGGGTTGGTACTGTTTGCTGCGTATTCTTACAGATGTAGAATTGAAAATAAAGTTGAATCGAAACGAAAGTCTGAGAATACCGTAGGAATGGTGATATGCCGAACACTGGAGTAAAGCAGTATTAACGAAGAGGTTTCAGCATGCCTGGTAAGCATGCACACGAGTCGGCGGGTGTTGAAATTGTCACTTAGCCCGGAAAGACGGGTTTGGGGGAAAGGGGAGGGGAAGGGGGGGGGGGGGGGGGGGGGGGGGGGAGAACTGAATGAAAAAATGGTCTTGTTGACCGTTCATATTTCCACGGTCATGCTACTTTGGTTGTTGTTAAAGTCATTGTTGCGTTACAGTTTATAATTCGAGGGTTGAGCCAGAACCCAGTATCTCGTGTGTATATATATATATATATATATATATATATATATATATATATATTTTTTTTTTTTTTTTTTTTTTTTTTTTTTTTTTTTTTTTTTTTTTTCATATATATATATATATGAAAAAGAGAGAGAGTGGGTTCTGGCAGTCAACCTTCGATGTACAATTAGTTCACGCACGTACGCTGGTTGTAGTTAATGACATTGTTGCGGTGCAGTACACAGTATACACTTGATTTGCGTATGTACGTTGGTTGGGGTTAGTGTCGTTATCGCGTTACATTACATGATATACTCTCAGTTGGCGTACGCGTTTTTTCAGTTACCCCCACCCCCACCCTAGCCTTACAAATTTGGGTCAACATAAGACGCAGGGGGCTTACACGTGAAGAGCAGAGACGCTGGAGAGGCGTAGACATGTTTCCATAGCGTGTGGCGAGTGGAGGGGGAAAGAATGTTTTCATTTCCCTGCCGAATAAACATGAACCGGTAAAACAAGCCATTCACCCTCATCCAGGGGCGCATTGAGGGTTGGTATGTTCCCAATGTAGGTGTTTTGGTTATTTTTGCGCGCGCGCGCACACACACACGCACGCACGCACACGACTAAAAATAGAGACAGAATGGTGTGACAACAGCTTTTTATTAGAGTTCTTTATAAGCACGATGCGCAGAGAGGTTAACACAACTTCGTCGCGATACGCATGTGTATTAGTATGCATAAAAAGAAACCGAGAGAAACCACAAAGAGACGTTTGAAATTTCTTGTAATCCTCCATACCAACAAGTTATGTTGTTAGAGGTCAGAAAAGGTAAACTTTCTCTGTCTTTTCTTGTAATGCCATACTTTAGCCTAGGTAGCATAGATGGCAACGTTCTTCCTGTCTCTGCCCCACATATAGTGTGTCTGTGCCCCACAAACACTGTGTCTGTGCCCCACAAACACACTGTCTGTGCCCCACAAACCCTGTTCGGGTGAACCGCGTGAGTCGGTACCCCGGGTGAAACACTATACTGTAGAATTTGGAGTCTCTGAGAAGGGGGAGCACTGGCAGTTAACGTACGAGGACAAAGAGCTGGACGAGAAGATGAAGGGCCAAACTCGGTGCACCCACCCTTTAATCCACGCGTTGGAATGGTCTGCTGGAGCCAGCGTAGCTCGACACCATACCCATAGTGACTGAGGTAAAGGGGGTGGGGGGGGGGGGGGGGGGGGGATGTAGTAAGCTCATACGGGTGACGCCTCGCGGAGGGAAACGAGGTTCTGAAGGCATTTCGCGCTTTGCCGCGTGGTCTGATGGGACAGATGGTGTAAAAATGGAAGTCGGGCAGCGTGCGTTTCTGTTCCGTGGTATGGTGTGTTTAGCCTCGGGGGTGTGGTGTGTGTGTGTGTGTGTGTGTGTGTGTGTGTGTGTGAGAGAGAGAGAGAGAGAGAGAGAGAGAGAGCGAGCGAGCGAGCATGCATGTTTTTTTGCCAGTGTTAAGATTTATTGCTTCTGTGTCACGTCGGTCTGTTTCTTTATGTTGACATCGGATTACGAGCGCGCCATGCGCGTCGTCATTCCAGCAGGTGTGCGTGCACGCACGCAAGCGCGCGCGCGCGCGCTCCCGCACACACACACACACACACACACACACACACACACACACACACACACACACACACACACACACACACACACAACAACACGCACCACGCACGCAAACACACACATCACACACACACACACACACACACACACACACCACACACACACACACACACACACACACACACAATCCATCCATCCATCCATCACACACACAACGCACACACCATGCGCACACACACGCACACCACGCGCACACACACGCATACAGATCTCTCTCTCTCTCTCTCTCTCTCTCTCTCTCTCTGTACATGTCTCTGTATGTCTATCTGTCTTATTCTGTCTATCTCTCTCTCTCTCTCACACACACACACACACACACACACACACACACACACACGCGCGCGCGCACACACTCGAGTTCGTTCAGTTGTTCATGTAGCCCCTTTTTTAGCCTTTCTCTCTCCCTCACTCTCTGTGCGTGTGAGCGCTCATGTGTGTGTATATATACACGCACGTTCGCCAGTTTGTAAGGAACTAGACATGATTCAAGTGCAGCGTAGGCGATCCTGACCTGTTGTCGGGGAATGTGTAGCCACACTTGGCAACATCACCATGCCAGAAGCAATACTGACGGTATGCCTAGTGGCAGCAGCAACAGGAACAGCAGCAAGGAAAGCAGGCATATCGAGGTTGTAATAGCAGCAAAAATGACGAACCGTTTAAATGGCAGACCGCTTAAGTGTGTAAAGTCTATCAATAGAGCTAGTAACCTACTGCGATGATATCCATTTGAAAAAAAAAAAAAAATCGGTACCAAATCGGGATTTGACATGACGGCACTTCCGAAATCGCAAAGCAGTTTCCAAAGCCCCATACAAGTTCCTCTTCTACACCAGCCTTTGCCCCCCCCCCCCCCCCCCCCCCCCCCCCCCCCCCCCCCCCCACCCCCCGTCCCCCCCCGTTCCTGTGTCAGTGCGAAACAAACGTGATGTTCAATGTGTGAACCTCCTGATAAACACAGCTTGACATGACATGAGGGGTTTGTTGGTTGACCGCATTCCATCCGTCCATCAAGCTTCGCTAATATTGGCTGTTTAGTTTCAAAACGAGGTGATTGAGGGCGGAAAACGAAGTTAATTTAGCAAAAAAGAAACGCTGTTAGTTCCGCCAGACGTTTCAGACGAACGGATTACAGGACAGAACACGGTGCATTTCCACTTCTTGGGTCGTCTTTACGGGAAAAAAACAAAAAACAACAACAACAAAAAAAAAACCATTGAGGACAATGAAAACGAAGAACGAGCAACCACTTATCGTCTCATATTCTTCATCCATTTTGCGCCGAACATGAGAAACGGAGGCTCAGTTTGAACAAAGATGGCTGTCCGTAGTATTGAGACACGCACACACGCGCGCGTGCGCGCGCGCGCGCGCGCACACACACACACACACACACACACACACACACACAAAAGCACTCACGCACACTCGCACGCACGCTTACACACACACACACACACACACACACACACACACACACACACACACACACACACACACACACAGCACGTATGCACACTCGCACGCACACTTACTCACACACACACACACACACACACACACACACACAGACAGACAGACAGACAGACAGCAGAGAGAGAGAGAGAAAAACAGTATCGCAAAATTATGCCGGAAATATTAGCATGCACAACTTATGAAATGGCTGCTGTAAGAATTACGGTATTAGAGAAGGAAAAATTCCTTCCAACCAAGTTTGAAAGGGGAAGTGAATAGAATGTTACGTGTGCAGCCTTGCCTCCGGAGAGTTCCAAGGAGAGCGGGGAGAGGGTCTGCATGGGTGAGGGCTGTACAGAGCATTCCATGAACAGTGCGATGTGTTGGCTCTGTGTCCAGGGTGTGACCTTCCCAGCCATGCATTGCCTGTGGGGGTCTTGGGCTCCGCCGTTGGAACGGACCAAGCTGATGGCCTTCACCTATGCCGGTGAGTGAGTGTCCATGGAAAGGTTTGTTTATTAGCGGCCAGGTTCATCTGGGTGTCTGGTTCCGAGGTGGTAGGAATAAGAGAAAAAGGTCTGTCACGCGCTTAGAGGAAGCTATCATTTACGATGCGTGTGCCGTGGAAGTGTGTGTCACTGGAAGAAAAAAAAATAGAAGTTGATTTCTAATCTTTAGTCATGAAGAATATCGTCGATCTTGTTTTTGTACTGAAGGTGAGGTGGATTGTGAGATGAGAGACAGGAATCGGTGACTAAGCTGTTGATCAAGTGTCGCCTTTGTTTTTAATCTGTCCCATATAAAGTGTAATGTGTGTGCGTGTGTGTATTCAAATCTGGATCCGGATTCATGATGGCTTTTCGCGAGAGATCCGAATGTTGAAATTTGGATCGCGATTCAGTCAACTTAACGCTCTGGCACCAGAAGTAAGATCATGATGCTACCGAAGAGCTGATCAACACAAGTGGTGTTTATATCACGACGTACAACGGCAGATTTTTCACCTGTAGCTCTATTGGTCACAACGGCGCTGCCGCCATCTCCCGAGAGCAGCTACTTGTAACTGGCGATTTCTTTGTCGCGAGATGACGCAGAGGAATTCTCCCGTATTTGCCAAACTGGGGAAGAGTCGGTCTCCCTGTTTTTTTTTTTTTTTTTCCCTTTCTTTCTTTGTTTGGCTGCCCATCTTGTTCTGATAGCGAGGAGTACCCAACAGGTCCGCTTTCTTCACTGTCTGCGGATGATTATCTCTCCTTGACCAAATCAGCTTCGGCAGCGCGTGGATGTTATACGTGAATGTACTTGGACACGTCCCGTTCTTTCCTCTTCCATCACTTGCACGGGAGGATTCCGATCCACAAACGTGTCGCTGTAATCCCAGGGCTGTGTCTGGGGTTTGGATAGAGAGGGGCAAGAAGGGTTCGCTACCTCTTCCCTCGCTCCGTTCACACACACACACACACACACACACACACACACACACACACACACACACGACCGCGCACGCACGCACGCAAATCTACAGGAACATGGACATGTTTCTGACAGAAAGATAAATGAAAAATAAAGAAGAAACGGCAAGCATTAACACACACACACACACACACACACACCGCCAAAAAAAAAAGTACAGCATAATCTATCTGTCTGTCTGTCTCTCTCTCTCTCTCTCTCTCTCTCTCTCTGTGCGCATGCGTGCGTGTGCATCTCTTTGTGTATCGTGACAATCCCTTGCGTATATGTGCCCGTAAAAGAAATAGGGATACATAAAGGAGAGGATGACGTAAACGTTGTTGCCATCTCCGTCATTTTTTAGCAATAAAATTTATGGACCTTAACTTGCCAGAAGCGTCGCTTTATAGCTGGCATTGTGTGCAGACCCGTGCAGAGAGAGCATATTATTTCGTGGATCGTGGAGGGGATGGAAGAAACTGGCGGACAAGACAGATAGAATAGCAGACCAAAAAAAAAACAACAAAAAAAAACCCCCGCCTTTATGAGTTGCTAGTCATGTCAGGAAATGAAATGACACGCTAGGATCTTTCCGCGCGCAACTTGAGACAAAAGCCATATTTTTTTCTTAGCGTGTAAGAATGACAAAATATAATTTCTCTGAACCAAATAGTATAAAGACAAACCTAAATGCTCATTTTATATCAAAAGTAAAGTATTTTGTTATAAAGGAATAGATCAGCGGCACAGTGGTAAGTGTCGTTGGCGGCAGTCCGGGAGGTTGTCGGTTCGAGTCCCATCAGAAGTATTTGTGTTCGTTTTCGGCGCCGATCTGCGCGTACCGACAGTTGAGGGTTTGCTATGGACTTAACATGGGAAGACCGGAACCGCACAGTTGTTTCAATCCAAATGACCAATGTATCTCTGAGATGTTGCTCATATCTCCTGACGAAGTCTACGCGCAAGTGAATGTTCTGTTTTAGGTCTAGTTCTAGGATTAAATAAGAAAGGAAGGAGTTGGGTTTCACCTTCAACTTGTCACGCAGTCTCAAACCAGAACGGAATTTTATAGTATCGCATGGAAGATCGTCACCCTCCTTAATTACAAAACTCATTAAGAAAGGAAAAGACCTATTATCTGTCCACACCGACATAAGTTAGCAATTTCCGAATTCGGTCTCTTGACATTGGGGACTCCACGGTGAATTTCGAAGTCGGTTGTCGTACCTTATTCAGTACGTCAGTTTCGGGGGTTAAGGACCTGACGCAATGGCCAGCGCCATCAGCTGCGTAGAGTGGACTACATACTGGGCAGTCGGGCGAGGGTCCCTTTGGCCAGGAACCCATAACAACAGACTACGCCCTCCCCAAAGCCGAATTTGTTGCTGCAAAGTGGTAGGGTCTGACCGACACCAATGACCTTGGTCGTCAAGCTGTACGGCGCCCAGGATGAAGGACCTGAACAAGAAAGGTTTCATTCAGGACACGAGGGATTATCTCATTAGGCGAACCAAAGGAAGACGAAAGCTCCTACGATGCGAGCCGGACTAAAGGAAGAAGGAAGACATCTCAGTAGTACTAAGTTTCATTGGATTTGGTGTTCAAAGCACGAGAGAGTTGGTAATGACACACGGCTAATCAGTCGGCCTTTCTTGCTTAAGTTGACAGGGTGGTGTCAGAGAACGTATTGGAGACATTTAAGATCTGATGACCCACTGTAGACTACAACTCGCGATGATAAGACTGAAGTCAAATTGGCAAAACTCATAAGCATCCTAATCAGCCACACCGTGTGACGATGAACACTGCAACGATTCTTTCTACACCTTTTTAGTCTGAAGTCTTGACTTGCTTTTTACTCTGAAGATTTTTCTGGTGGAGCATGTTTCTAACCTCTCTTCGTCTACCTGTCTTGAGCGTCGGTAGATGAATTCTCTTCTTCACTATCTTTGAACTGATGCTACCGAGGTTTTAGTTTGTACCTTCGTTCTTTCTGAAATATCCATTTTAACTCACTTCGTGCCGGACTTGAAGTAAGAAGTGACGAGTGTCGCTATGGCGTACCATTCGCGTCGAAAACACGCCAGATGCGCACCACTCAGTGAGTTGAACTGCAATTTTTACAGGAGGACTCATCTACTCATACTAACTATACTAGAGAATTTCCTAAGTGTAATAATTGTAGTCACATGCCCTTTGAAGGGCAAAATCTATTTTTGAAATCAAAAATGTGAAAGATGTGATAATGATTGCGATGTTATTCACGCACCCACGATTACCACTCATGCGTTTTTCTCCCCATCGAACGGGCAGCCAAAGCTTTCCAGTTAAAGAAGTATGGTCTATCGGCGGATCCAGTCGATCGTCTTTCTTGGTGAGATGGAGCTGAAAATTTCCGGCACTTCGGACTCGAGTGGAATTGTTCGCCACGAATGGACGGGGAGTTTGGAATACTTATTTTCGTGCCGTAGAAAGTAGACTTTTTTTCTCTAGCTTAACACCGAAGCGACATTCTTTCAAAGTCGGGGAAAGGATAGAAACGGCATAGACGTGTTGTACTCTTCGTGCGTGATTTACAGACTTTTACGTATGTTTGTGCTACGACGACGACTGCTGCTGCTGCTTTTCTACAGCCGTTACCATCGCTGTTTACGTTACCACCGGCGATTGAATCCAAATGTGGAAGTATTGGCTCTATCACTGATTATTACTTTGTTTTGTGCTAGTACTACTTGCTGCTGTTGTTAACTATTGCTATTACTTGTACAACTAGATATACTACTCCTCTTTCAACCACTGTTGCTGTTACTTCGACTGCTGTTATTTCTGGTGCTACTGTAGCTGCTGCTGCTACTACTGCTACTACTACAACTGCTGCTGCTGTTGCTGCTACCGACGATTGATCTTGGGACAAGATAATCATTTGTACTGCTATTATTATTACTACTATTGTTGGTACTATTGCTGCTACTACTTCTATTGCGATCACCAACATGGAGGGAAACCCACATGGATTCTCAACAGCGAAATATTGATACTACCTCAGCATCTCCTGAAGTTTTCGCTGCTAAAACTCCACCCACTGATACCGTCACGCCTACTCTTTTCTGCATACATGATCAATTGATTTATATGATTAATTTTGCCCCTATGCTGCTACTGCTTGATACTGCTGATAGGGCTACCTGTTGCCTTTACTTCATGGCTGCTGTTGTGCTTGAACACTGCAGGGGCACAGGTGGGCAACGTGATAACCTTCCCCCTGGCTGGCTTTCTCTGCAAGTATGGCTTCGCTGACGGTTGGCCTCAATCTTCTATGTTTTGGGTAAACTCTCTCTCTCTCTCTCTCTCTCTCTCTCTCTCTCTCTCTCTCATATGACTTCCCTCTCTCCTTCCCTCCCTCTGTTTTTCATTTGTCATATATCGGCCCTGTTATCATGATAGTAACATGTCGTGTCACAAATTTCCCGTTTCTTTTATGTTGTGCATTTCGTAAAAACACTTATTCCCTCTGTCTTCTGTCAGACTGCCTGTCTGTCTGTCTCTATCTTTGTCTGGTTCCTTCTCATCACCATCCTGTCCCCTCTATCTTTAATCAGTTATCCCACATTCCACCGTATTTGTCCCGTAACTTGTCAACTGAGAATTTGTTTTAATGTTACACATTTTGTAGAAATGCTTTTTGCCCCTCCTTCCAGCCCGTCTTGTCTCCTTCACGGGCTGTCTAGGCCTTTTTTCTTCTCCACATATGTGAAAACGGATTTGTGTTAAAGAGATGCAGCCCCCGTTCATCAGCAATAGGTGCGTGACAACATTTCTCTGGCTGGCTGTTAACAGAGCCTACCAATAATGTGCTTAGCATTGGAAATCATGCGCATATACTTTAATCATTCTGCAGTACGTCCACTGCGTTTATATGGCTATCCCGGTATATAAGCGGTCAGTGAAAGGTATACACATATTTTGCTTCAGTAAATTCAACCGACATGGAAGCAGTGCGCTAATAACTGTGGGTGACGTTGCGCTTATGCTATTTTGTCAGATCAAAGTGATATTTTAGGGTCAAAGTGTTGCCGTTACAGCACTGACACTCGGCAGTTCACACCACTCAGCAGTGCAGGGTCTTTTGTGGGGGGAGGGGGGGGGGGGGGGTTTGCCACGTGACGTCCTGTTGTTGATTCTGGCTGTAGTGTACGGTGTTGATGCTGCGACAGGACTTTCCCGGGGTCTAGCTGTATAAGAAGTGACTGGAATGAGCTGGGGATGAGAGAATACGGAGGAGACCGATCACGGAGGAAAAGACTGCAGAAAAAATAAGTACTGAGGGTGGAAGGGTGGGTTAGTTTAAGACAGGTTTGCACTCGTCACCATCAAATTTCAAATGCTGGTGTGGGCAGGCAGATCGACAACAACAATGATGATAGAGAGAAGCAAAGAAGAAGAACAACGGACATGTTTTGAATCCCGATCTTTTTCTTGCTGTACCAGGTGGGTTCACATTGCTGTGGGTGGCGATGTGTGGATGTTCTTCAGCAGCAGCTCTCCGGAGCAGCACCGCCGCATCAGCGACATCGAGCGCAGATACATCGTGTCCAGGCTCCGCAAGGTGGCACAGTCGGACGAGAATAAGGTATGGCGTAAAAGATGACTCCAACCTCCCTGAACCCTTCGCGCAAAGATGTATTTGTACATAGATGAAATGAATGCGAGATGCGAACGGCCCGGAAAAGGCGTACGTTAGGGAGCGTTAGTTTTTTTTACGGCAGAAAGACCATGTTTACGTTGGTCGTTTCAATGATTTTGCTTGTTTGTTGCTAAACCTACCATAACCTTGTTTCTGACCCTAACACTGGCTCTCGCTCACCTACCGACGCTAGGAATGTGCCTCCAGTACAGGTGCTGCAAGCGTAAGAGACGAAACAAACGCCACAAACACGTGCCTCCGGTACATTACATCTGTGAACGGCACTGGGAAAAAATGCAAAGATTGTATCCCAAGGAGTGAAATGTACTAAAATGCATATTTTACGTCCTAAGGAGTGACTTGTACGAAAACAAAATGTATAATATTACGACCGAAGAAGGGAACTGTACGTATAAGAACGCAGGTTATGCATAGGGAATGTGAATTCTACTGAAAACAAGAGTATACGTTAAAACCTAATAAGTGGCCTATACTGAAAGTATAAGTAGATTTCTCCCAAAGGAGAGAACGGAAGTAAAAAAAAGTGTAGATTCTGTCAGAAGTGACCAGTATTTTAAACATGTATTGATTACGTATGGATTATACTGTGCAAATTGTGTGCTACGTTAAAGGAATTGACTGCATTGAAACGGTGTATGATACAGGATATTATAAGTCAAAGTAAGATGCAAACTGTAACGATAAAAACTGTAGTGAAAGAAGTCTAGTATAACGACGTGAGGTTGGACATGACTGCTTCTGAAAATAAAGGTGTAAGAACAGTTAAGTGACGCGCATTCAGAAACGGTTACATTATTTGCAACCTTTGAATAATTTGCCCGGTCATTAGAGGTAAAAGGGTTACAAATTTCAATAGTTTGAAAAGCGAATCGTGCATCTGTTTATTCATCTTGGGAAAAGGACGTGGTGGTCAGTTGAATAAAACGTGTGTACTGGTTTGTCGTTGGTGAGGGTAAGTAAATGTATATTCCTTTATTATGTGTATGCTTTCATTCACGTACACAGACGCAGCAGTGGTACCTGGCTGAATTTGATGAACATCCTCGATGAAATGATGTTGGCGATTATCGAATTTGCACCAAATCATTTGGAGGCAAGATCGATACACAAAATGCCCAAATCGCTCGCAGCGCTTGAGAAGTGCAGGGGGAAAAAAAAAGTGCGAGCAAACGATTAACATGATGAAAACATGACTTGGCAATGATTTAGACGAAGAAAGGCGTGCGGGGAGAGGAGGATATTAAAGAAGTGGCCTTTAAAGTTAACACTGAACCCCGCTGTGACAATTAAAAGGAGCCGTTTAAAACTGTCGTCAGAACAATATCATTTGTAATGCTCAACTTAAATCCGACTTTCGTCCGCTGATTGACACTCAACAGCAGAGCTCGGTCTGTTCGTTATGATCAGTCAAGGTGTCTAGCGTTGAACTAGACTTGTGATTCTGTAGTAGCCCAATTAGGGCAGCCAGCAAAGATCAGAAAAAGGGAAATGGGAAGACAGAACTTGACTGAAACCACGGACAAGTAGAGTAAAGAGTAATCAATAGAAACGGAATCACAAATAGACTGGAATTGAATTAGCTCCAATGAAGTGTACTCGCACAGACATGATGATCACAGAAGTCCGTGTTGTCAATGGTGTTGGACTCGCTGTGTGTCGTACCAACAGAAAAACGTTCCGTGGAAGGCCATCGCCACTTCCTTGCCCAACTACGCCATCATCGTCAGCAACGTCACCAGCGACTGGGGGGCGTACACCCCTTCTCACCAAACATCCCCACCTACATCAACGAGGTCCTCAAGTTCGACATCGCTTCGGTGAGTCTTGCTGCCCTCTTTTCACGGTCATGTGCATGGCTGGTGGGAGCGGAGAGAGGGGGGGGGGGGGGGGAGAGAGACAGAGAGGAGTGGGGTGCAGTTAGGACGATGTACGGACGCGCGAGTGGTCGTTTGTATGTTTGTATGCGTGTGCTGTTTTTTAATTTGCCTTGGTTTTAGATTGTAGGTAAACTATTTTTTACAAAGATAGAGTGCTTTTAGACAGAAAAGGAAAGTCTGTGTACACGAGGTGTCCGAGTAAAAGGCGGGGGAGACGGGGACAGCGCTGAGAGATGATGGCAAGTGGACATTATGTGGAGAGGGGGGGCGGATATGAAAAAAGAGTCGGGTTTGTATAACTTTTTTTTTATCTACACGTTTTACTACTTCACGAACAAGATTCACTGTCTTACGGATTGAGTGTGTGTGCGCGCGCGCGCGTGCGTTGCGGGGGTGCGCGCGCGCGTGCGTTCGTGTGTGTGTGTGTGTGTGTGTGTGTGTGTGTGTGTGTGTGTTCGTTCGTGTGTGTGTGTGTGTGTGTGAGAGAGAGAGAGAGAGAGAGAGAGAGAGAGAGAGAGATCTCCAGTGTTTTCATATCTGTTATGGTGTATTTGTGACAGGGTATAATTGTGTATTGTACTATATTGTGTGTGTGTGTGTGTGAGAGAGAGAGAGAATCCATGGCTGCGCAGCGTACATTTAATCACATCTTGCGCCTCTTTTTCTCCCTGAAGGCAAGGTGTATAACGGCAAACCTGATGAGCATTTCCACGCACGATGTAATTGGAATTTGAAAGGACGTTGATCTGATCGAAGTTTTCTTCAGACGTGAATGTGGTTGACAATGTATTTTTTTCAGTAACGCATAAAGAAGGCAGTTTGCTTCCCAGATGGAATAATTAGTAGCCACGAAATGATACCTATGGCATAAATTAGTCGGTTTGCAAATACAGGGGACAGAAAACAAAGAAGAAAACAATGTTTTTTTTGAAATCCAAAGCCGAACTTGTTCTGTGCTTTCGTTCAGTATGGATAACGATATCACTCAAGCTGTAATTGAGAATGAGAAATACCTGTGTGTGTATATATACACTAACACTAGTGACCTTGGGCGCACCTCTTTATTGTCAATTATAAGTCCTCTGGGCTTATCACTGAGGCGGTGATAGTGAAGCAATATACATTTTTTTGCCTTCAAAGTAATCTTCTGAGAGAAAGAAACTCAACAATCATTTGCTAAGCTTTTTTTTCTGTCAATAGATTATGTCATACTTGAAAAAGGCCAAAATTACCGAAAAAGGTGAATATTACCGATAACGGTTGATGGTAATATTTCAATTTGCAGTTTTTCTCTTAAACATTTTTTTCCTCTTCTACTTAAAGATCTTGTAAGGTTGTGTACCTGGGAGCTGACATTGTTTAACATAGGGGATGTGGGCAGCCCTGGATATCTTTAGCTGGATGGGCACCACGTTCCTGTTTTCCATTTTGATGGCTTCCTGCTCGAGTAATTTTCCGTCCAGTTAGGACTTTCCCAGGTTTCAGGAACATCAGTATGCTTTCTTTTGGCACGTTTAAGTAGTACGAATTGAGTTTTAGTCACATCACTCATGTACACCGCTGTTGTTCTTTTATCTGTTTTCATGGTAAAGCTTAGGTTTGTCTTTAAATGAAGGCGCCGTTAGTTTTGTGGGTAGACTTTGAGGTGTACTAAACAGCGCTCAAGCTCTGTAACTCGAGTTATTTGTCCTGTTTGGTTTTGAGGAGAGTGTTGTCACTCGGTTTTGCCTTCTTTCTCCGTTGACCCGCTTCAAATTCACTAATTCCAAAGATTTTTGTGACCTTGTTTCTGTTAGTCAATTTTTAGTTTTTAATGTGACGACTGTGTGAACCCACAAAGATGCAGATGTAAATGTGGCATCCCTTCCAGCATGAATAGGAGGCAGTTTACGGATACCGAGGTTTATTATCATTTTTTACTTTTACACTAACGTGTACTGAAAAGCCATACATAATAAAGCAGTGTACAGGCATATTCTATAGATTGTTTGGGTAAAGGGAAGCAATCATGCTTGAATTGTCGGAAATGCGTTTAGTCGAGATACGCACTCGTACATTCACACATAAGGCCCGTTACTATCAGACAGAAAACACAACACAGTGGTTACGTCTTTCATTTGCATACGAACAATCAGTGCTGTTTTACTGATTTCGGACCTGGAATGCTAGAATTGACAGCATACTGATCAGTCCAATATTTGATGGGTTCATGTATTTCAGGGTATGGTTTTGAAACGCCATATGTCGTTTGAAATGAAATGTGACACTTGGAAAATGTAGCCACGTATATTTCACACACACACACACACACACACACACGCACGCACGCACCGTGACGTTTGCTCGTGATACACAATTTTTAAAAAGACATGAGCTCGGGAACGCTCGCAAAGAGAACTGTCACCAGGCAAACACATGTTGTCATGAATGTTTCAGTTCTCAACCGTATCCATCTTTGACAGAAACAGTCGCAGCGACCCTTTTGTCTATCTTTTAAATTACCATGCATTGTGCGAATGAATTGAACGATTCCAATGGTTGAAGTCTAGATGATTGGTAGAGGCGCAGCTTGGTGATGCCTTTGGCCTGTGTCCACAGAGAACGGGTTGGTGTCGGCCCTGCCCTACATCGGCATGTGGGCCACCATGAACATCTCGGGCTGGATCGCCGCCGATACGCTGCGCAAGAAGAACGTGTTGAGCACTGGGGCCACCCGCAAAGTGTGATGGATGCCTTTGGTGAGCCAGCCTCTCGGCCCGTGCATGACTTGGGTCTCGAGACCCACGCGTCTGTCTTTGAATATGTTTGTCCGTGTTGGATGGCGTGTGTGAGTGTGTGCGTGCGTGTGCGTGCGTGCTTGTGTATGTTTGGGGGCGAGAGATTCAATGCATGTGTTTGTGCGGGCAAGGAAATGCATGGGTGCATGCTAGCGTGTGTGTGTGTGTGTATGTCTGATGCATGCATTGGCATGCGTTATTCACATCCCGTTTCATACCGTCATATTCCATGATATCGTCCGTCTTTTCACGTACGCAGCTTGTGTGTGTACCTGTCTGTGAGACTGGAGCAAATAATGATTGATTTTCCATTTAGCGTGTATCTTTCTTCGAGACCTTTTGTTAAGGGTTTAGTCATGTCCACCAGTCGCACCCAGTCGTCCTCATAGCGAGTTCTTTCTGTATATGTAGACATTGGTTGACCATCGCAATCACTAACTCGCGATGTCTTGTTTGTCCTTCCGCTGTGCTACTCCGGCGTGATACGCGGGGAGCAATACCGTGCCCAAATCACCAGCAAGGGACGTTATCAAACAGGATTTCGGTGAAAACATGGGAGGACCGTATTGAAACCACACAATATAATCTTTGGAGAAAAGAACACTTCAGTTAGGACTGGTTACCATGCAACAGTACTTGTAGTGTTTATGTTGAATTTACCTAGAACCTTAAGGGTCTTTATTTTGGATTTATATCGAACCTCACGGTTTTTTTTTTTGTTTTCATGATCGATCTCACTTTGATCGTTGACGGGAAGGAAAATTCAAAGAGGAACATTTGAAGGCGAACGAGTGGTGTTCGATTCACCCCCCCACCCCCCCCCCCCCCCCCTCCCGTGTTTAGATTGAGTGATTCAAGCGGTGTGTGACACCGGGCACTCGCTGATCCCACCGATCTGTACATGCCGTTGTGGCCGTTGTGGATGGCAGGCAAAGTGGCGGCGGGGGTGCTGCTGATCGCCCTGGGCTACGTGGACTGCACCCGCCCCACCGTGGCCATCGCCCTGCTGGTGCTGGCCGTGTCCCTGGCCGGCTTCCAGTACAGCGGCTTCCTGGTCAACCACGTGGACATCGCCCCGCAGTACGCCGGCATCCTCTTCGGCATCTCCAAACTCCATCGCCGCCGTCACCGGCTTCGTGTCGCCGGTGGTGGTGGGCATCATTACTGATGAGGTGAGGTGGGGGATGGGAAATAGGGTGTGGGGAGGAGGGGGGTAGTGTTGGCGATGGTGGTGGTGGTGGTGGTGGTGGTGGAGTGCAGTCTGAGCGAGTGGGTGTGTGGGTAAAAGCGGACGGGTCGATGCTTGTCTGGAGGAGGGGGTGAGTGTACAGCAGGGCGAGAAAATCATTGTGCGTTTGAATGCCCTGTTTATGTATTGTACCAGCGCGTGTTTGTTTTTCTTATGGTCGTTTGTTTGGATTTCTGCGCACTGGACAATGTAAAAAATGTACAAAGCAAAACAAATGTATCGGATAATATAAAATGTATAAATCTATCGTTAAAATTTGGGACATTCACGTGCAAGAAACCTTCAAACCTTTTAGCTAAACATTATGCAGTTACATTGACTTGATGCATTAATAGGTGAAAGTACTGTGGCAGGATTACACGCACCACCCCCCCCCCCCCCCTTCAACACACGCGCGCACACACACACACACACACGCAGACACGTTCACTAACCAGCCACACCCCCATCATGATTTGTTGACGTTCGTTGAAAGTAATTCATGCGGAAAGAAGTTACATTCTTCACAGGATGAAGCCGGGTGGTATTGTGTTTGGAGTGCCCGGAGCGAGTAGTGTGGGAGCAGACACGTGGAGGGGTTGGTTTAGTGGAGATGACAACAAAATTTTTCACTGTATGGGTTTGACAGCCCTGAAAAGGCCGTGTGTGGTTGGCTGGTCTGTAATAATAATAATGATGATAATGATGATGATGATGATGATAAACAGTAATGGTAATAATAATGATGGCAATATTATGATAGTAATAACAGTAACAATATCAGTAATAACAGACACCCAGTCGTGGCTCATTTCATGTGGTGCTGGTTTTTTTTCTTTCTCGCAGCATCAGACCAGAGCCGAGTGGCAGATCGTGTTCTACGTGGCGGCGGCCATCTACCTCTTCGGCGCCATCTTCTACGTCATCTTCGCCTCGGGGGTTCTGCAGCCCTGGGCCGCTGTGGGCGCCTCCTCGGACGCTGTGGAGGTGAAGGAGCCGGTGCTGCTGCTCAGCGTCACCAAGAACAGTGGAGAGGGGGTGGATGGGAACGGGGTGGGGGACAAGCTGATGAACCACGAGGCGGTTTGATCGTGGTTAGGGTAGGTTAGTGGTGGTGATCGAGACGCCTTCGTTATGACGGACGGGGGGCTGGGAGGGTGGGGGAAGGGTAGTCAAAAGAATGAATCTTGTTATTTAACCGTGTTTTTCCACACACCGGTGTGTGACGTTACTCGGGAAAGAGAAGTCGACAACTCAACATCTTTTAGAAATTTGTAATTCCCATAATGAATGAATGAAGATCCGGCGGGGGTAACGGTGCCCATTTTGTAGATGGTTTTGGTAATGGTTGAGGGGAAACGCACGGGGAGGGTGTGGGTATCGTTGAGCGCTGGTAGCGGTCGGGTACAGTGGAGAGAGGTTAGCACTCTGCTGCAGATCTCTTTGAGAGAATGCAACAACCACTTTATAAATTATGATCGGGGTAACTTTTTTCCCACGGGTACGAACATGGACAGCTTGAGTACAGAACAGGAATGGGGAGGGGGAAGGGGGGGGGGGGGGGGGGAGTGTTGGTAGTATGGTTCAAACCGAGTAGTCCAAGCGCATCTACTTGAAAGAATATTAGAGGACCTCTTTTTTCACCCGTTCCTGCAAGGAAACAAGTTCTTCCAAATCTGTCCGCTGGCTCAGGACGTGCGCAGTCTGAAGCTTGAATCTGTTTGACATTGTCGGGCAAATTATGTTAAGTTCTTGGAAGGTAGTCTTTTCATGATTGAACGTTATATCATTTTGTCTCCATCTCCACCTCGCACACACACACCCCTCACCCCGCAGCCTTGCGATAATCGTTTTGCACATAAGGGAGAGGGGTACAGTTCTTCGGCTGTGCGGGAGAGCTTCCATGTATGTGTGTGTGTCTTCGAGTGGGAGATTTGAGGGTGGGGGATCCAGGTGTGTGTATTGGGTTGAGGATGGAGGGGGAGAGGGGGGGGGGGGGGGTTACCCGTTTCGCCAATGCTTGTTCCTCATTTTTTTTTTTAGCACGTTATATGTTGTGCCAACTTATCAACATTCCCTCCCTCTCCTCCTAACACACACACACACACGCGTACACACACACACACACACACACACACACCACTCCTGCCTCTGTACAGAAAGCCGCATCCAGGTTGGTTATTTCCCAGGCCAGCAGTGGAGTCTGAGTGGCCGTTAATTCGGCCCGTGTGCCTTCCGTCAGCGCAGTCTTGAAATGTCTCTGTGTAGATCTCGAGCTGCTTCGCTTCTTTTTTTCATCCGCTTTCTTGTCCGTTCGTTGAAAATGCTATGAACAAGACTGAAGATCGTGGGGGTGGAGGGGGGGTGGGTAAAATTATGCCCGTGTGTGTTTCGTGGAGAGCGAGCTAGGGGCAAGGAATTGGTGTGAAAAGAGGTAAAAGTCGCTGTCGTGGTGAAAACGAATATCCAGGCAGATCCACCATATCCTCTACCATGAACTGCCAAACATTGACACACACACACCCCCACCCCCTCTCCTGAATACTGTAACGAATCTTCAGACCCTTCTGTGTTATTGAAGGCTCTTTAAGAGGACAGAACATAGAATTGTGAGGGGTGGAAGAGGGGAAGTGCACATGTGTAAAAGAGAGAACTGTCGAGCATCTTGAGAGGATGGTCCTGGGGGGGGGGGGGGGGGGGGGGGGATGGAAGAGGAGGATTGCACCTGAGCAAAAGAAAGTAATGATGAGCATCTTGATTGGACGTTGTGGGAATCAGGAAGAGAAGAAAAAAACCCGGTGAAGAGGGAAGAGGCGGACTGGGGGAGGGAGGGAGGGGGAATGGATGGGAGCGCGTGTTGTGTGGGAGAAGGAGTTGGGGGGGGGGGGGAGGGCGCGAGGGCGCGAACTCGGCCAAAAGTTTGACGAAGAGGCGCATTAAAACATTTTTTTGTACTAGTTTCCATGAACATTTCAACGAATGTACAGAAAAAAAAAAATTTTTTTTAAATAACGGTGCGATAGCAGTTACGCCTGGAAGGATAAGTAGATGTGGTTGCCACGCGAGACAGGGTGTCGTTTAACTTCTGTCTGTCCGTCCGGCTGTCCATGCGTAACGACTGGACGTCAGCTGGAAGGAGGACCGTCCTGCGACTGGACAGGGATGGGGGGGGGGGGGGGGGGGGGGGGGGGGTTCCAAGTGCTGCTCATCAACAAGGGATTCGGTCTCCGAACTGTAGATGCTAGCCAAACTGACGAGATGTCCGGAAGGTGGTGGACTTTTTTTTTTTTCTATGTTGGCTTTAGTGGCGAGATGAGCACTAAATGAATATAAACGGAGGACGTTGCTGTTAATAATGCTTGCCGGGTCGAAGAACAATATCTTTGTAGGAGCATCCTTATATTAGGAATCTTAAAATCTGCGTGGATATCGACCCATTATTCCGTCAGAAATTTTCGAAAATACATTTCCTAGCAGTATGAGGAAAAACGAAAAAACGAAGCTTGTATTGTCCCGTAAATTTAGCTCTGCATCAAAGAAGAGAGGTAAAAAAAAAAAAAAAAGCCTCTTAAAAAATGTCTTTGGTCTTCTAGTTCTGCATCAACATTTGGTGGGTTCTTCCGTTGACCACATTCATTCTACTCGCATCTCGTTTATATCAGTTAATTTTTTTTTTTTTTTTTTTTTTTTTTTGCGTCTCTTTCCGACAGACCCGCGAGTGAAAACACAGTGCACGGTAACAGCGTGGGCATCTCCCTGTCTGTTTTCAAGCAGGTGTTGCCAGCTGGAATTGCATTTGCCAAGAGCTACTGCCAGTTAAAAAAAAAAAAAAAATTCCGGTTGCGGTATCCGACTTTTTTTCGTCAAGACTGGGGGGACGTGTCATGGTGAACTGGATGTTCCCATCGAAATCGACATACACAGTGACGACGGAGGAGTTTACAATAAGGATGGCCACGCACGGCACAGGAATCCCCCCCCCCCCCCCCCCTCAGGCTCACCCGGTCGCACTGGTAGGGTTTTACCCCTCTGTCCAGGTCAAAGGGACTGAACTCGTACTCCTTTCTTCCCGTCGTACTGAATTACCACACACACAAATAACGCGCGCGTGCTTCGCTGTTTTCTTTCAGATGCTCGCCTCGTTGTCATGACCAGGCGATTTTCACGTTAACTTTCTACGAGACCGTTGGAAGATGTGGGGTTTCATCCTCGGGTAGGGAGCACATTTTAACTGGATCGTGCGGCAGTTCAAGACATTAATATCGAATGGTGAATTTATCCGTACATTGTCGCAGTTTTTTTTTTTTTTTTTCCCGCAGGTGTACGACGTAAGTAGGAGCACAAAGAGAACGCTTGCGATAAAGCGAGTGATTGCGATAGCGCGAGCGCTTGTAAAGAAAGTGCTTGCTTGGCGTTGAGTGCACAAAGAGAAAGATTGTACAGCGCGCTCGCGACTGGTAGAGCTAGGTCATTTGGCAGTATGGCGGATTCAAGTGAAGACGAACTTTTGTTGCTGGACAGTGTGTTCTGCCGAAAATTATCCTAGGAAAATGCAAAAGAGTGGGCGTTCATGAGATTAATCAAAGGAGGCGAATGGAAAGTGAATACCATAAATTGTTTCCTTGGCTTAAAAGGAGCCCTTCGTTTTCATTCCTACTTGAGAATGAGCCAAGAGACATTCAAGTACATCTTAGAAAGAATTGAACCAAAGATAACAAAGAACTGGTGCAACTTCACCAACAACCAATTATCCATGTTGGTCAGACTGTCACTGAGAGAGACTGAGAGAAAATGCGACACACACCGCACTCGCCAGACTCGAGACAGCACGCGACGGGGCACCAGGAACACGCTTGCTCGCGAGAAAGAATTAACTTTTGATTCTTGACGCTTTCCAAGCGTCGCTTCAAATCGCAGGCGCGATAAAGCGAGCGTGCTTTTTGTGCGGCACAAGCAAATTTGGAGCAACATTTCAAGCGCTTGTCCCAACGCGCTCGCTTTTATCGCGAGCAAGCGTTCTCTTTGTGCTATCTCGTATCCAAGCATAAGTACAAATGGATGTGTGAATTTTGCTGCTTCGCGGTTGGTTTATGCTCACTTCAGTTTTAAATGACAAATTCGGGCCGACGCATAGATACCCGTGATCACGCGGGTCTGTTTGGGGCTTGTTGGATTTTTTACTTTTTTTTTTCTCCCCAAAGCAGTTTGAAAAGCAATGCATTCTTTCTTCCGTTTTTGCTTTGCCGGCACGTTTGGGATAGGGTGTGTGGTGTGTGTGGGTGGTGGTGGTGGTGGTGGGGGGGGGCACACGGGTGGGGACTGGTGAAGATTCATCGTTTCGGTGAGAGCGCATCCGTTTTCATGCAACACCATTCTGGCTTTCTGCGTTTCTGCTTTGCGGTTCTGTTCAGGATTGATATTCTATGGTTTTGTAGGATGTGGGTTAGTTTTGGACAGCAGCATATGGGGTTTACGATTCCACTCGGTCGTTGATATTTTAGGCCAGGTACTTCGTTTATCGACTTCCCCATGTTTCTTGCTCCGGCATTGTGTGTGTCAGTGTGGTGCTGTGGTCTGTTAGAGTGCACCGTGCTGCCCAACATCTTCATCGTGGACAACTGTCCTCCAGCCGTCTCCCGACAAATGGCAGAACTAGACGGCTTGCACAGGACTGTTCTCCAAAAAGTCAGTCGAATCGGGTGCTACGACTACATTCATCTGCAAAACTGGTTCAAAACGTGCGAATGAAGCACAAGAATGATCTGAGAATGGTGATCTGTCTTCCTGCACTTTATTAATTTTCAAATGATATGATGTTCACTTTGTGGTCCTTTTTTTTTTTTTGGGGGGGGGGGGGGGGGGGGGGGGGGGGGGTTCAAGGTGGGGTGACTTGCATGCAGGTTCAGTTGAAACGAGAGCTAAGACAGAATGACGGCGCCAGCGAACGAAATGATAAAATTACGAAGCAAACAACGCGTTTCGACCTATTTAGTCTTCTTCGGGCAAGACAAATGATATTCAAGACAATGAAAACGAGAGGACGAACAGACCGTTTAATTGTGTGAAACCATACTAGAAGAAAGGATAGTGGGGGTTAGGGGATAGTTACAATGTGATTATAACTGCAATAGTGATTATAACGATGAAGACAAAGAATGATAAAAAAAAAAGCAATAGGAGAGGAAGAAGAAGAAAGGAGAAATAGGAGGCTATAGAGAATGGGAAAAAGGAGAAACCAATAAATATACCAATGGCTATAATCACAGTCGTAAGAACAATGATGATAGCAGTGATGTAGGAAATTCGGAAATGAGTACGTTAAAATCAAAGAAACTAATGCATCAAAGGTATGACAATACAAATGGAATTAAGTTCATCAGATAATGTGAATGATGAAAGTGTTGAACAGCAGTGGTGATAATAATGGTGGTGGTAGTAGTAGTAATAATAATGATATAAACAATGATGGTAATATTTTAGTTGTATTACTTTTAATACTAATAAAAATGATTGAGTTAATGACAACAGTAATAATAAAGGTAGTACGGATAATGAAAAATAACTTTTAAAAATCCTAAAAGTGAAAGTAATATAAATAATGTATATATTAGTCGTTAGTCGGAAAAGAATAGAAAAAAAAAACAGCCGTGTAAAAGACTAACAGTATTATTAATAAAACGGGTGGGAGAAAAGAAGCGCGCGCGCACACACAGAAGGAGAAAAAAGAAAGAACAGAAATATATGTAAAAGAGGGAGTGTATGTAATTGCACGAGAATGGTATGAGAAAAGGGAGTGCATGAGAAAGTAAAGAACAGACTGATAAAGAGCAGTGGAAATAGTGATGGGGGGGGGGGGGGGGGGGGGGGGGGGGGGGGGGGGGGGGGGGGGGGGGGGGGGGGGTTTGCTTTTGCTGTAACACACATGACGTAATTAAAGTGTAGTATGGTTGGTAGTGTCTGAGGAGAGTACCGTGGGCTGGGGTTATGGGGGTGGATGGGCACATGCTATTTTTGGATGTTAATGCCAAGCGGGCAGAGGGTCCCTAGTCTAGCAGTAAAAATGGGATTCTTGCACGATACGCTCAGAGTTGACTTTCTGTGATTGTCAAAGCGCCGGACTTCGACAGTGACTCGGATCAATGATGGCGGATGTCGGCGAGGTGCGCGTCTCAAGTGTGGGTCATGTTTCACCTGCGTGTATATCGAAAACGCGCAGTTGGCAGTGGACAGAGAACACGATGTTGCTGTTCAGGCAAGAGAATATGCATAATTTTGAGGAAGCCTTCGGGCCCATGTAGAGCGGTGTCTGGCATGTTCAGATAGTCTTGCAGTTGGGTTTAGAGCAGGGAAAAGTACTCGGTGACCTAGGTGTAGTGATGTAGTTCCGTATGAAGTGCAGAAGGGGGGCTCTTCTGGGATTTTGTCGCGCCTGTAGGTTATCATTGGTTTGGTCTCTAATGTAGGTTGTGATCTATGTGCTAGTTGGTCTTGGAGATCCAGCAGGTGAAAGGAGGAGGCAGTGGGCCAATCCGATTCTTTCGGAGGCCATGATTTCTTTTCATTGAAAGCGTTTAGGACAGAGCTGTTGAAAGCATCACTAATGACAGTACTGGGGCATCCACGTTCGGTGAGAAATTCGAGCGTTTTGGCTGCTGGAGTGTGACACAATCTCTTGAGCGGAGTCTGAACAGGCTGAAGGAATTCAGAGTATAGAATACTGTTTTGTAGGGTGGTGGTAGGAAGATGCATAGTCCCGGTATGAATACGCGTCAGTGGTTTTGTTGGAAGCAAGCTGTAATGTTTGAGCGAGATGGAGATGTCCAGGAAGATGACTGGCCGGGGAAATGGTATAGATAAATTGGATGAATGGAAGGCCTGAACAAAGCCGAGTCTTGTTTTGGCATGGATGCGACTCCTAACCCATCAGTGTACCTGTTACAAAGAGCTCTGGTGTCCGGCCTGTTCAACAGGGTAATAGGTGATGTTCCAGATGTTTTTTTCCATTAAAAGGCAGGCATAGGATGGTCCCATTTAGGTGTGTTAATTCGTTTTATTCTCCACTTGTTTCAGTAGTACTGTTGCCTTTTTATGTCCTGTCTCCCTAATAGTCTTTGTTACTGCTAACCTCACTAATTATAATCACTATTGCCATATTCTTTCATGAGTAAGTGCTATTACGATTCTTTACATTGGCTATTATCATAACTATAGTAATACTATGAAGATGAACACATTGTTCACACCAGAAAAGTTTCTACGCATTAATGTTTGTTAGCTACTAGAAGCATATTGTTTTACCTGTCTTCTCTTTCCTCTCCTTCAGTCTGTTACTATTGTTACTATTGTTACTACTACAATCGCTTTTATCATAATTATATGACTTATTCGTATCAGTATTTTAATCAGTAGTTTCTCTTCAGACTCGTTTGCATTCCATAACCTTTCCCACCCAGTTCGAAGAGACAAGTGGCCCGCTGGTTGTCCGTTTTCATCGTCTTGAACGTTATCCGTCATGCCTGAAGAGGGCCAAATGCCGAAACGCGTTCCGTTTTCTAGTTGGCGGCGTAGAAATTCAGTCCTTGCTCTTCGGTCACTTTTTTGTATTCTGATCATGCCGGTATTTTAAAGAATCCACCCAATCTGTTAAATTTGTCGATTTTTTTGCGACCCCAGTGTATTCATATTGTGAAATTCATAAATTTGTGTGTGTGCGTTAAACACGCACTTTCGCGCTGCTGTAAAACAAAACCTGTACAGAATCGAATTTTTAAAAACGCGTTGCAAGAGCGATTGCAGCATTGTCGATTGTGATCATGCAGTACTTGATAATGTTGCCATATATTTTGTAGACTAGATGTTTTACGCCATTTGAAGCATGTTGCCATATTCATGAAGAGTAGAAAACGTTTTTCTTTACCCGGTTTTCAAATCTGTTGTGAGAGAATAACGGATCTTAACTGATTTCTTGACCCGGTTTTCGAATGAATTTATTGTTGGAGTACTGTAAAGAGTACTGGCGTGAACAGATACGGGGATCGTTTCAAAGGTGTGTTCTGATGAAAATGCGGGGACATGTTAAAGTTCAAAAGAAGATATGACGAACTGTGCGGTGAAGAATGAAATTTTTTTGTTGTTGTTATATAACCGTTTGTGTGTGTTGTGCTTTCCGCGCGACTTACTTTTAAAAGCTCGGTGGTTGATGGTTTAGACTTGGGGGTCTACTCATCTGTTGGAATGGTTGCTTCGCATTTTGCCACGTGATCAGTGTACAGTCGTTGACATCATTTTAGCGCATTTTGCCATGAACAAGACTTGGAGAAGTTTGAAAGGGGTTATTATATTGTAGTACAGAATGTGCGAGTAAAATTAGTGTGGAGAGGAGGCAAGTTGTTTTTACCACTTTCGCACTCGGTGTGGATGCAACTCTGTTTCAAGAGGTTGACATCTTGCAACACCACCCATTTCAGTTGCCAAGGAAATTGCACGCCTCCATTGCAGTTCTGACCACACACTAGCCGTCTACACACACTTCTATTTGAAGAAGAAAAAAGCTGCTCCCGCCCCTCCTGCCGACCCCACAACTAGCATCGCCACGCCTACGCCTGCCAAGGCACCTGCAACACACGCACACATATCTTAGACAAGACACACAGACCCGACATCTCCCCAAGACAAGACAAGACAAGTGGGGGGGGGGGGGTGTCTGTGTGTGAGTACGGGGTGGGGGGGTGTCTGTGTGTCAGTAAGGGGGGGGGGGGGGGGGGTGTCTGTGTGTGAGTAAGGGGGGGGGGGGTGTCTGTGTGCGAGTAAGTGTGTGTGTGGGGGGGGGTGTCTGTGTGCGAGTAAATGGGGGGGGGGGGGGGGGGTCTGTGTGCGAGTAAATGGGGTGGAGTAAAGGGGGGGGGGGGGGGGGGGGGGGGGTGGTGTGTCTGTGTGTGAGTAAGTGGGGGTGGGGGTGTCTGTGTGTGAGCAAGTGTGTGTGGGGGGGGTGTCCGTGTAAGTGGGGGGGGGGGTGGTGTCTGTGTGTGAGTAAGTGGGGGGGGGGGGGGGGTCTGTGTGTGAGTAAGTGTGGGGGGGGGGGGGGTGTCTGTGAGTAAGTGGGGGGTGTGTGTCTGTGTGTGTAAGTGGGGGGGGGGTGGTGTGTGTAAGTGGGGGGGTGGTGTGTGTGTGTAAAGTGGGGGGTGGTGTGGTGTAAGTGTGGGTGGTGTCTGTGGTAAGTGGGGGGGGGGGGTCTGTGTGTGAGTAAGTGGGGGGGGGGTGTCTGTGTATGAGTAAGTGTGTGTGGGGGGGGAGGTCTGTGTGAGTAAGTAAGTGGGGGGGGGGGGGGGGGGGTCTGTGCGAGTAAGTGGGGTGTGTGTGTGTGTCTGTGTGAGTAAATGGGGGGGGGGTGTGTGTCTGTGTGTGAGTAAATGGGGGGGGGGGGGGGGGGGGGGGGGGGGGGTATGAGTAAGTGGGGGAGGGGTGTGTGAGTAAGTGGGGGAGGGGGTGTCTGTGTGTGTAAGTGGGGGAGGGGTGTCCGTGTGTGAGTAAGTGTGTGGGGGTGTCCGTGTGTGAGTAAGTGTGTGTGTGTGGGGGGGGAGTGTCCGTGTGTGAGTAAGTGTGTGTGTGTGGGGGGTGTCCGTGTGTGAGTAAGTGTGTGTGGGGGGGTGTCCATGTGTGAGTGAGAAAGTGGGGTGGTGGTGGTGGTGTCCGTTGTGAGTGTGAGAAAAGTGGGGGGGGGGGGGGTGGTGGTGTCCGTGTGTGAATGAGAAAGTGGGGGGGTGGTGTCCCGTGCGTGAGTGAGAAAGTGGGGTGGTGGTGGTGTCCGTGTGCGAGTGAGAAAGTGGGGGTGGTGGTGGCTGTGTGTGTGTGTGTGAGAAAGTGGGGGGGGGGGGGGTGGGGGGGGGGTGGGGTGAGAGGAGAAAGTGTGGAGTGTGTGTGTGCGTGTTTGTGTGCGAGAGTTTATGAGAGAGAGTGTGAGAAAGTGGGTGTGTGTGTGTGTGTGCGTGGGTTTTGTGGTGCGTGCTTGTTTATGAGAAAGGGTGTGGTGCGTGCGTGGGGGTGGTGGGAAAGGGGGGGGGGTTTGGGGGGGGGGGGGGGGGGGGGCTGTGTGTTTGTGCGTTTAAGTGGCAGGGTATCTGTGTGTCTTGGTGGGGGGGTGGAAGGGGAGCTCTGTCCGTAAGTGTGGGGGGTGGGTCTCTGCGTGTGTAGTAGGGTAGTGTTTGTGTGTGTAGGCCTAAGTGGGGGGAGGGGGGTTCTGTGTGTGTGTATGGGGGGTGTCTGTGTAAATGATTGGGTGTCTGTAAGTGGAGGGGGGGGGGGTCTGGCTGTGTAGGAGGTTGGTGTCTCTGTGAGAGGGGATCTGTGTGTGGGGTGTCTCTGTGTGTGTTTGGGGGGAGTGTGTGTGTGTGTGTGTGTGTGTGTGGGGGGGGGGGGGGGGCTGTCTCTCCCTGCATGTGTCTGCGGGTGTGTGTGCGGGGGGGGGGGGGGGGGGTGGTATCAGTGAGCGATGATGAGGAATGTGTGTGGGGGGAGGGCGTGTGTGTAACTGGGGGAGGGGAGATGTGTGAGGAGGCTTCTGTAAAACGAGACGCAAAAGAGAAGACGAGAGAAAAGACGAGACGCACGAGACACAAGACAAGGGCAGTCATACCCACTTACACACAGGAGATGGCAAGACGAGGCGGAAGGTGTCTAAAGGAGGGGGGGGGGGGGGGGGGGGGGGGGGGGGGGTGCGCGCGCGCGCGCGCGAGACAAAGTTGTGTTTATGTATGTGAAAGGTGTATGTAATGAACACATTGCACAAAACGCTTAATAACTGCAACTGTCATACACTTTCCGTTCTGAAAACCCAATCCGAAGGGCTACCTCTGGACAAGGACTTTCTTTGCACGTGACTTATCACGTGATATGTTCGTGCACCCTCCTTACTTGATTACAGAAAAAAGGGTGTGGCCCATGTGAAATCGGCACACAACATTTTTCTTCTTTTTGACGGCACGTTTATAAAAAGGATTCTTTAAAATGTTGTGGATTTGAAAATATTTATTAAAAAAAAAAAATGTTTTGATTCAGTCGTCTGTGACAGAGAAAAAAAAAAACGGGGGCACTGTCGCAGTGCCTTGTGATAAATGGAACAAGACGCAGCATAAGCACATGTACCATGAAGTCTCTCTCTCACACAGACTGGATAGTATGTGATCGTACTCACCTCCTGCGTAACCACTGTCAGAGCTGTGTATTGGTATAATCGTCTGCAACACAGAAGGTTCCGAGCCTTTAACACAACGATATTGCATGACTAGGAAACATGCACGACAGAAATAAAGGGACACAAGTTAAAGTAAGCAAATAAACAGCACATGACCAGTCACACATTCAAGTCACTGCACGCGTGTACATGCACATCCAATCCCGTCAATAAAGTACTCAGTGTTATCCTGAAGTCAGTGCTTATAGTATAAATATTTGCATATGCTCTAGCGTGCGCGTCTGTGTGTATACACGTGCGTGCGTGCGTACATGTAAACATTAACGCAATTTGCATTTCTCATGTACCGCACGCTGCTATTCAACACTGTATCCTACACAGAGTGACAGAAAGGAATCCACCACCCCTTCACCCCGTCTGTAATACGACTCCTATGTGTCTGTGCGTGCGCGCTTTTGTGTGTGCGTGTCTAGCATAGTGAGTGCACACTTGTTCTCCTCCGTTATAGACAGACTTGAATGTCAATCACATGGAGTTCTCCGAAGGTTCCATGGTATCGGGGGATCTAGCAGTGACTACCAAGTGCCGCAAAATCCACCAGCACATTTCTCAGTCCCGGAGACGGCACATCGAGAAGTGTTGGATTTTTTTTTAAAGGGGAAAAACAGACAAATTTTGACATTTTTGGCTTCATACCGAATCCAGTTACTACCCTTTTGACTTTCTATTCCTCATAAGGTATTCAAAATGAGACGCGGGCAAAATTGTATCTTCAGTAAGTGTACCATTCATGAAGCAGAGAGAGAGAGAAGGTAATCTGCTGAAGTCACATCGAAGAGGTACGAATCTCACACCACTTAACGGATCCACAACTCTGAAAATTTCAAAATTTGCAGGCACTGTAGTACTCGGTGATAATGTCTTATTTTGAACAACTTCAATCGAAAAAACAGCTGATTCAGCAGAGCGAAACTTTCGTGACTTGACAAGCTTATGACCACAGTTCGACTCGCGCGCGCACACACACACACACACACACACACAGCGAGAGATCAAGGTACCTGGACGTTGGACCCCAGGCCTACGGTGATCTTCAGGCTGCCGGCGCTGATGGAGGAGTTGGTCAACTGCACGGCGGTCATCAGATCGTTCTGGGACATCACCTTGCTGACGTCCCCCTGGACGGTGGGTTGGGGTCCAGCAGGTCGAAGGACACCAGCACCGCGCCGGTGTCATAGTACACCTGAAGAAACAGCACGGTTTGAGTGCCACGGTCAGTTTGACAACGGCGCCACTTACCCTCTAAACAGCCGCTTTTTTTGTTGTTGTTGCTTTTTCTTTTCTTTTTCTTTCTTTGTTTTGTTTTGAGGGGGGGTTCAGTTCAGAGGGGAAAAAAAAAAAAGACGGCTATACAAAGAGGAACTATCAACGAAATATACGTGGTAGCTCAACTGTTACCGACTTTAAAACAGAAAAACTACGCCATACTAAGGACGCGTGCCATCTCACTTTATTACCCTCAGACTAAAAAAAGGGGGGAGGGGGAAACTTTATGAAAATGCTGACGATGCCACAAAACTTTCACAAAACAGTCCTTATGGGCAACTACACATCGTAGAAAGGACAGCTTGTGTCCACTCAGGGCGGTGTGTAGAACTGAAATGAAATCAACACAGAACACAACATTCTTCTGATAACTCGCTGTCCAAACATTGTCTAGCACCTGCTTACTCAGCGATCTATGTCAATTCTAATATGACCACCACCACCCTCAAAATGAAAACAAAACTTATGATTGTTAATAATTTAGCTGCTGTATTATTAACGGATTTGTACATATTCTGCGTTGTTGTTTGTTGTGTGTGTGTGTGTGTGTGTGTGTGTGTGTGTTGCTGTCCCATCTTCTGTGCCACATCAGTGACATTGCACCCATGCCGCTCATTCCGGGGCCCCTAGCTCCCCGTCCACAGCCACAGCCCCCGGCCCTTCCCGCCACTCCACAGGGAGCACTCGCTGTCCAGCCGTCAAGAGGCAACCCAGCGGAGGACACACTGCACTGCTGCTGAGTCACTTCGGTGTGTGTTCAGTAGTGCTTTATTTCTGACCCATCATTCTGTGTCATTTGTGTTTAATATCTCGGTTTGCTCTTTTCTTCCTTTTGCAGGAAGGAATCTGCCTCCCCCCCCCCCCCCCCCCCCCCCACCCCCCCCCCCCCCCGCCGCTTCTTGACAGCTGTGAGGCGGCTTTCCGTGGTCGGGCGGGGACACACCACACGTTTCGCCCCAATCCTATTGTTATTATGCGTAAATACAAGTGTCCCTCCCTTAGGGCTCGAAAAGTCTCAATGGTATTCTGTCACAGTTTAACCCAAACAGCGTTTCTCTTGCGATCAGACACCGTTATTATAATGCTTAATGTGGGGGGGGGGGGGGGGGGATAACGGTCGTACATAATAAGCACAGATTTTCTTACTAATCTCTGATACCATTATTTTTGTATGTATTAAGACGAACCGGAACTTCACCAGAAAGGAGCTGAAACAGACACTTAGTGTTTACACTTACGTCAGGCAAAGCGATTCGCTGCATTTTTTGGTAAGCTTTCGCGTGAATTGTGCTCATCTACCTACACTTCTGATCATTTGTCAGGCCTCCCTTTTGTCTCTCTTAACATTTAGGTGTGTGTGTGTTTTGTGTGTGTGCGCGCGCGTGTGTGTGTGTGTGAGAGAGAGATAGAGGGAGAAGAGAGCAGTGGTTTTGTGTAACTCAACACTTTCTGACGTTGAGCGAAGCGTGATGGATGTTAAGGAAACAAACACTGGATAAAACCTGGTTAACAGATAATTCACGAGTAGGAGACACGTGGTACATCAGTCGGCTGGACTACGATAATAACGTTTGAAAAAGATTGGAAGCCCCCATCTCCCCCCCCCCACCCACACCCCCTCCCCACCCTTTCAGTCGATGGTGCCATGATCCTCGCATCTCACCTCGATGTCCGCCACTCGGAGCGGGGACACGCCGGCTTGGGATGCCACCGCTGACGTCAAGGCGTATTTGAACATTTCCGCGTTGTTGCTGACCGCCTGGTGGTACTGTTCTGCAACAGACATCCCATGGATACTGATCCGCCACGGGCATGCACGCAAGCTGCCCCCACCCACCCCCCCACCCCCCACGTATAATTGTGTGTTGTGTGCGTGCGTGTGTGTGCATGCGTATGTTCGTTTGCATGTGTGTGTGCGCGCGCGTGCGTATGTGTGTGTGCGTGCATTCGTGTGTGTGAGTGCGTGCGTGCATGCGTTTGTGTGCGTGTGCGCGCGCGCGCGCTGTTACCGCGCGTGTAATTTCCTTGTTTTACTGCAGACTGTCCGTACAAGCAACTGCTTGTGAGGCCGGATATACAGACCTGCGAACACACAGTCGAGTTTCATCCACTTAATGGATGCGTTTCTGAGAGTGTTGCTCAAATTTCCTGACCAACACTGCAGGGCCTGTATCTCTCGGGCCTGGTTGACGCCGGGATATATTATGAAGGAAGCGTAGAGTACAGCCCTGTCATGTAGTCTCAGACCGAAATGGAAATCCGTTAGCATCATCTTAATCATCCTCATTCTCATCGATCAGCATTAAAAAAAAAAAAAAAAAAGTCTCAAATTCTGTGGCCCTTCATGCCCTGCTCTCATGGTGACCTCAATTTCGATGTCCTCTCCACGTCTGTGGCCTTGGTTTGGTTCCGTCGGGGTCACCGGTATCGGCGAGTCCATGGGGCTGTCGTTGGACGGACGTGGTGGCGCCCTCCGGAGGGAGAGCTCACTCACGCCGGCTCCGCGACTAAGCAATTATTGTCGTCAGTAGGGGGCTTAGTAGGTGGTGTCCTGCGTATGTTAGATCAGAAACAGGCGCCACTGAACACCACCGAAGTGACTCGGCAGCAGTGCAGTGTCTCCCCCGGTGGGTTGCCTCTTGACGACTTGACATTGACTGCTACCTGTGGATGCAGACGTTGGGACAGCAAAAAAAAAAAAAAATTGATCACACCGAATAATATCACATTGAGTTAAAGGCAGCTGTTTTAGGTTCGAACCACTCATGGGATCGGTTGACATCGTGAAAACCCTCTATCGGTTATGGCACTTGTAAACTTAACCTAACCGACGGTCTATAACAGAGAGAGCATCGTCTTCATATCCATCACCACTGCCGCTATTATCATGGCAAACGTACGTAACCGACAGAGCCATCCTTCGTGTGTAGAGCGCTATCATTTTTGTTAGTTTTATACCGAGAGACTGACCAGTACAACGATGTCTAAAATAAAACGCCATTATTTCGTGGGCTGATCATCATCATCATCATCATCATCACCATCACCATCATCATCAACATCTTCGTCGTCGTCATCGTCATTATCATCATCACAGCAGAAGAGAACAGCAATGTCAAAAAGAAGACCAAAATTCCCCAAAGAGCGTCATATCAATCGTCATCGTCGTCCTCCCCATCGCTACGGTAGAGCAGAGCAAAAACACCAAAAGCGCCATCAGCTTACAAAAGTAACAACGTGTCACGTTCTCGTCATCATTACCATCATCATGATCATCGTCATCGTCATCGTCATCATGATCATCGTCATCATCATCATCGTCATCGTAATCATCGTCATCACCATCATAATCATCATCATCAAGGCTAATCAGAGCGACTGCGTCAATACTATATCATCCTAATACCACCACCACCACCATCCTCCTCCTGCTCCCCCCCTCCCCCCCCCCCCCCCCCCCCCCCCCCCCCCCACCCCCCCCCTCCCCCCCCCCCACCCCACCCCCCCCCCCCCCCCCTCCTCCACTAATTATCGTCGTCGATGTCGTCGTCGCTTATCACGAATGACCCTAACTGACCGTCAATGGCAAAGGTCATGCGTTGTCTCTGCGTGGCGGAGAAACACGAAGAGAGGTCCGCGATGACCAGCTGGGGCCGACTCGTATCGTAGTAGAACACGTTGAACTCGAAGATGGGGTTGGTATCCTAAAAACAGTGTTTGTGTGCGTGCGCACGCGCGCACACACGCACGCACGCGCGCACACACACACACACACGCACGCACGCACGCACGCACGCACACACACACACACACACACACACACACACACACACACCTTTATGCTTAGACGTCGCCCAGCACTGTAGTACATACATTCCCTTCACTGAGTGGCCAACATCACTGCACACATTCCCTTGGTCTGTGACCTTGATTACTAGACACAGACACATGTCTTGCCACTGCACATGTTCTCCCCAGCTAGCAAAAACCCAATGAGCAAGACGGCTAAAGAAACACTCTGATGAGAAAAAACCCCAAGGACGAGGTCTTCCTCTATACGGAAAGTTTTTTTTCCAGTCGGCAACGACCGTTTGGACAGGCCCGAGAAAATAGTGGAAACAGAGTCAATCGGCGATGGCAAAAAAGAAGAAGAAAAAGAACAAGCCGTAAGTAGAATTATGTTCCTTGAACGAACCGTATCGATACTGAATGAAAAATTATCAAAGCTAGAAGACACAATTCGGCTGCAAACCGAACTGATAAAAAGATACTTTAATTTAGAAGAAAAAAAAAAAGTGTTGTTACGGAACGCGCAAACGCAGACTGAAACCGAGAAACGCGCGTCTTATGCCGATGCTGCCAAGGCTGGGACATTGTTATCGTCCCCTAAACAGCCCTCACCTTCAAACCACCCACATAAAACAGCAGCAAAACAAAATCAACAGAAAGAAGGAAAGAAATGCGATGGACATAGAAAGAAGACTGAAGAAAAAAAAAGTGATGACGCAAAAGCAAAGACCAACACTTACGTCATGTGGAAAATTTCACAGAACAAAAACCTTCCAAAAAGAGCGTAAAATCAGATCTGCCTAGGGTGTTGTTTCTACACGATTCCATAGCCAACAAAATCGATAGCAAGAGGTTGGGAAATTCGTACTGCTTCAGAGCAACATCCAAAAAAGCGTATGTGGCAGAGGAGCTTTCAAGAATGTTCAAGGCTGAAAGTGATTCTACAAAACCTATGAAATATGACGCTCTAGTCATCCACACAGCAATAAATGACCTGAAAAAGAAGTCTCCTGAAGACTGCTGTAGAGACTTTGTTGTAAACATTAAAACAATTGTTAAGAGTCATCCTGATCTTAAAGTAGTGGTCAGCAAAGTGTGCCCTATCAGAAACAAAGATCTGAACATCAAAGCAGAACTGTTCAATGCTCTTGTCATGCAACAGCTAGCTGATTTCAACAACATCACTTTCGTGGGGCATTCCAATCTAACAACCAGCCCGCGACATCTTCAGGATGGTCTTCATCCCACACCTTCCTCGGAACCAGTAAGATGGCAGCTAACATCGGGCGCCACGTGAGAGACCTGTTCTGGAGGAAGCCCAAGAAAGCAGCCAGGTTCCAGCACCACCCACCCAGACCGTTCCCTGTGTACTACGACGACCTGTTGTACGCTCCCAATCCATGGATGAACAGATTTGCTGTGTTGAGTGATTGTTGATCCATTTTCTGGGGATTTCTCTCTGAGAGAGGGTGGAATAATTTTTGCAAAATACCAGCACCTTCTTGACTGTTAGTTTTGTTTTGAACAAGGTGCCATCTTGTAATCTCATCACTTTGTAATTAACCTCATTATCATAAGAACATCAATCCCATAAATCAATTCTTTATTACTGCGAATACCATTATATAGTTAGCTAATTGACACAGTTTGTTATCTTCGTTATTTACTTTTTTAAATATTATAAAAAGTTTTTTTTTTTTTTTTTTTTATTTTAGAACAATACATTTTTCATTCTCCAGACAGCATGACGAAACATCGAATTTGAAAATATTGCAATGGAACTGCAGATCAATATCAACAAATATTCACGAACTGATTCAACATCTCTCAGATCATACGTATCAAGTGTTAACATTACAGTCTTTAAATGTAACTGAACAAAAAATTTCCAAAATTACGAAACTTCTATTACCCTCCAATATTCCAAAACTAGCAACGAAACAGGGAGGGTTACTACTGCACTATATATCCAAGAAAAGGTTGAATATTTTGAAATAGAGCCACCCATTTCAAAGAATATTAAAACCATTAATGCATGTGCAGCAAAACTGAAGCTCAACGAAGTACTTACATTAAACGTTGTTTCCATTTTTTGCCAAAAGGTCCCTGACAATGAAAACACAGAATGGCTTCGCGCTATACCGAACCAGCATGAAAAATGGTTAATAGCAGGTGATTTTAACTCACATGCCCCGTTTTGGATAATGAATGCGAAAGAGTAACACACAATCGTTTTGTTGGAAAATAGTAGACTCTTCACTGAGTCTGTTAAATGATGGCAGTGTAACAAGAATACCTGATATTTCACACCATCGAGCAACAGCAATTGATTTAACACTATATCTCCTGCTATAGCTCCAAGCTGTGAGTGGTCTACCTTCAAAGATCCTCTTGGTAGTGATCATTTGCCAATAATTATTACCATTAAGGGTAAAAAATCTGTTCAAAACTGCGATAAAGATAAGATCCCAAAATATAATTATAATAAAGCTGTTTGGGATAAATTTGAAAACATACTCTCTACTTACAATTGTGAAGAGATATTGTCTGATAACATTGACGCAAGCTACGCGAATTTTTGTTGATATTGTTTTACATGCAGCTGATCTATCAATACCAAGGTGCAATACTGACGCATCAAACAATATGCAGGGCAATGTATGGTGGAATGCTACTTGTGAAGAAGCAAGAGAAAAAAAAGATGCAGGCCTATAAAATATATTTAAAAGATAAGAAAGATCCTGACAAAATTGCTGAAAAGAACAGAGCAAAAAATCATCATAGTAACAGAGTAATCGAAAAGGTCAAGGAGCAATATATTGGTCAAATTTCTGTGAAAGTGAAGTACATGACCACAAAGATCTTCAGAAAACATGGAAAAAATTGAAAGACATAAAAAAATGGAATCAGTCTTCCTGAATATCCCATAACATTAGAAAATAATGAGTTTCCATCAAAATTTGAAAAGGCTGAAGCATTTGCAAATATTTTTGCAAAAAATAGCAACAGGGAGGGCCTGACAGAAAAACAAAAGATATTCAGAGAGAAAATGGAGGATAAGGAAACGCATGAAAAAAGTCCCCATTAACAGTCACTACACAAACGCTCCCCTTACATTTCAAGAAGTAAAGGATGCAATTTTCTCTATTGGTTCGAAAAGAAAATCAGTGGGACCAGATGCGATTTCCAATGAAATGATAAAGCATTTGCCAGTTAATTTCACAATGTTTCTGAACTTATTTTTTTTCAGAAATGTTGGTCTGAAGGGCTTCAACCATCTTTGTGGAAAAAATCGATTGTAACCCCTATCCCTAAAGAGGGCAAGTCAAAATCAGACAAGAACAACTACAGGCCAATTGCTCTCACTTCACACGTGGGAAAACTTATGGAAAAGATTATTCTAAAAAGACTTGAACATTATTGTGAAAAAAATGTATAATACCAATACAACAGGCTGGCTTTAGAAAGGGTAGATCTACAGTTGACCATCTTGTAAAAATTACAACACAGGTAAAACATCAAATTCGCACGTAGGAAAAATGTACTTGCCACGTTTTTTGATATTAGAAAGGCATATGACCAAGTCTGGCACTCAAAACTTCTGAACAAATTGAAGTTAATAGGTCTCTCGGGGTGTATGTACAATTACTTAAAAACCTTTTTAAGTGATAGAACAATACAGACGAAGGTAGGAAATGTATATTCTAATGAAAGACATATCCAGATGGGAATCCCGCAAGGAGCTGTGTGATAGCTCCTATCCTGTTTAATATTTTGATCCATGATCTTCCTAAATCATTATCAAAAAATTGAAACTAGTGCAATATGCGGATGATATCTGTATATGGATGAAAGTTACTTTAAAACGTCACACACCAGTTAGATCAATCAACTATATCAAAAAGATATATCAAAATGAACTAGATAAATTAGTAGGTACATGACTGAAAATGGACTGGCCCTTTCAGCTGAAAAATCGCATATGGTTCTGTTCAATACTGGTTATGATCCTAATCCTCTGCCTTCATTTCAAATAGATGGATTGTGCCTTGAATATAAAAAAAAGTCGTAAAATTTTTAGTAAAATTTAACTTCTAAATTGAGCTGGAATTATCACATACAAACTATTCTACACAAAAGCTAAGAAAACTTTAAATTTTTTGAAAATGGTGAGTCAACAGTCATGGGGTAAAGACAGTAAAGTATTAACACATTTAGCTACTGCGCTTGTACGATCAAAATTATCCTATGCCCAGGAGACATTTTTTTTTCAGCCCCAAAATTTAATTAAAAAGTTGCAGAGTATTGATAGTAAAGCTTACAAGATAGCTCTTGGCGTCCCGGTTCATGCATCAACTTTAAGAACTTATATGGAGATCGGAATATTGCCTTTTGAAGAAAATATGAAACTTGCATGTGCAAAATATATTTTAAGAAGTCATACACTACAAAATCTTAATACCAGTGAAACTGATTAAAATCAGAAATAAATTTTCCTAAACGGGCACAAAAAAATCGATTCTCTAAAATCGATAGCCTCATACACATCTGACTTATTTACAAAAGCAGGCACTGCACCTGAAAAAAACGTAGCTCCTCGGGTGTCTTTTAGCACTATCCCGGAATGGGAACTTAGTAGAGCAAATTATGACATAGACCCATCAAGTTTTTTTAAAAAAAGTGATGGACCCTTGCTGCCAACGTATGTTAAGTCACATATAAATGAAACTTATATAAATCATCTTAAAATTTATACAGATGGTTCTGTACTAGACAATCATTTGTCTGGTTCAGCATTCATAATTCCATCCTTAAAAATAGAGAAAGGTTACCACCTTGGTAAGAATATTTCCATATTTACTGCGGAACTTGTTGCCATTATTATGGCATTAAACTTTCTTCTTGATTTTCAGTTTCCTGCATTTCAAATACTACTTTGCGTTGATTCAAAATCAGTCCTGCAAGCTCTAAAATTTTCAAATACAAGTGTGAGAGCAGAACTCATATTAGAAGTCTACCACTTAATTCATTTTTTTTTTTGCATTTACGTGGTTCCTACGTCGATTTTTGTTGGGTTCCATCACACTGTGGATTATCTGCGAATGAAAGGGTAGACCAATTAGCCAAAAAAAAGCTGCTATCACTGAGACTGATTTAACAAAGGTATGCATTCCTTTATCCTTACATGAGAGTTATAGTCTTTTAAAAGACGTATCCTGGAACTCTATTTCAAATAAACGAAAAGGCACCAGAAACAAAAAAAGGGGATATTATTTAACAAGATATCAGACAATAAAACAGGTATCAAGAATCTCTACCAAGAGCGGATTTTAAAAAGTTTGATTTTTAGATTGAGGCTTGATGCCTTTAAAACCAAATCTGTAAACACGTGACTTGTATTTGTGGCCAGCAAATCACTCCGTTCCATCTACTTTTTTTGTGCGATAGAATGAAACCCTACTTACCTGCTTGGTTGTTGAACACTGAACCGTCGATATCAGCTTTTGAAGACGTCATCTCCAACGAATCAAATATTTTGGAAGTTGTTCAAGGACTGATTAAGAGCCCAATTGGACATTTACTTTACGTCTATGTCTATGTTTTTTCCCCTTGGTGGTAGTTGCTTATTTAGTGTTTCTTTTGAAAGTTTTGAATTCAGTTATGTGGAGGGGTTTTTTTTTTTTTTTTTTTTTTTTTTGGGATGGGTTTTTTTTGTTTGTTTGTTTGTTTTTTTTAAATTATTATTTATTTTATCTAGGCCTAATTGCATTATACATACCTACTACGTACGCCCAAATTCAACACCAACCATTCGCTTACCCCCATACGGAACAAGGCAAACATTGCCTTGATTCTCTCCATTCGAACAGTAAATGATGGGAAACTTAACTAAAAGCGTCTTTAAACAATTTACCTGTCCAGACATGTGCCTTATTCCTACTTGGCGTTAACCATGGACACAATATCCGAATCCTAAGAAGAATTCCACTGGGAGAGCAAGGGAGCTAACTATGCCTCCTAAACTTGACAGATCTACTGAGTGATCGCCTTTGAGATGACTTGATTAGTCTCCGTTCTCCCTCATTAAGTACATAAGGAAAGCATAAAGCAACGATAACACATTCGCATGTGAAAATGTATCACTCACACACACACACACACACACACACACACACACACACACACACACACACACATACACACACACCACACACACACACAGAAAGAGAGGGGGGGGGGGGGGGGGGGAGAGAATCGACATTTGTGGGGAGTGTGTTGCAGACGAGCAAACAATGCCCTAGTAGCAGTAGATACAAAATGACAGAGAAAGAGTGATTCAACCAGATCACTCCTCAAATGGAGAACACTTGAATCAAGACAAAAAATAGGTGTATGCTGCCAAACAAGCAAACACACTGCCCAATACGTGAATCTAAACAATCAGGGAGCGTGGAGGGGGCTGTTGTTGATCTAGCAACCACAATACACCTGTCAAAAAAGGGCTATTTACAGAGAGAACGTTATTTTTCCAAGCTATAATACAAAGCTCCGAGAGGTATTTAAGAAGCAGTCAGAGCGGACGGAAGGAGGGTGGAGGGTATGTGTACTGCTTACCAATCATCTACGACGACCCCGATGCTGTCAAGGACTATCAGATCTTCAGTCATGTCTGATACAGATAAAATCTCCCAAAGGTAGTTTGGGGACTTCCAATTCCGCTGCATGAACTGCCGGTAAGGACTGTCCTATCCACACTGTCACTGTCCTGCCCTCCGGCATCCCAGAATATTGGCTCAGAGCCTTCACGGACTGTCTTCAATTTCAGAATGCTCATGTGGTCCAACGCTTCCTAAAAAGACTAGCTGCCTCTATCTTCCTTTGCGGTCAGCTGGACCATAAGCATCATTATCTTCTCCTGCCTCCATAAGCATCATTATCTTCTCCTGCTGCTATAAGCATCATTATTTTATCCTGCCGCTATAAGCATCATTATCTTCTCCTGCCGCTATAAGAATCATTATCTTCTCCTGCCGCTATAAGCATCATTATCTTCTCCTGCCGCTATAAGCATAATTATCTTCTCCTGCCGCTATAAGCATTATCATCTTCTCCTGCCGCTATAAGCATCATCATCTTCTCCTGCCGCTATAAGCATCATCATCTTCTCCTGCCACTGTAAGCATCATCTTCTCCTGCCGCTACAACCATCATTATCTTCTCCAGCCGCTATAAGAATCATCATCTTCTCCTGCTACTGTAAGCATCATCTTCTCCTGCCGCTATAAGCATCATTATCTTCTCCTGCCGCTATAAGCATCGTTATCTTCTCCTGCCGCTATAAGCATCGTTATCATCTAGCACTATCTTCAGGAACTGTAGAAAGAGGTGTGCACCCTGCCAGCTTCTCTTGTGTCGCCACAGACTGTGTGCAACAACCGAGCAAGCAAAAGAGGAACTCTGCACTTAAGCCGCTCCAGATCCAGCCAAAGCTGTAGTGCAGCCAGAAACCCTTCCGCGTCAGGGGGAAGGAGAACAGGGCCGTTCCGCTAAATACTTGTCCCATGCTTCATTCAGCGTCCCCTGGAGGAGGCCAGATATACAAACGGCCGACAGGGATCGACTCCGCCGCCAAAATGGCCATCCCAATCATGGCCAGAGAGCTGCGCGGAAACTCAGACTACGTCTCGACTTAACATTGAGCATAAGACCGAATCCCCTCTGCTCTGGAGTCCAGATGGAGGAGCGGATTGCAGCTTGTGAGATGGGGGTGGGGGGATTGGGGGGGGGGGGGGGGGGGGGGGCTGTCCCAGAAATCACCAACTTTCGGAAGAGTAGGCTAGTTTGGCCGATGGTATGGATGACAGGTTACACATAGCATGCAGCCTGCGTGAGAATGAAAGAATGCAGGAAGTAAGGAAACTGAGAACGATATTGAACGATATTGACTGGATGACACGGGAAGCGACTGAATGAAGCGCCAGCTGGCAGATCTTCAGTCGGCACTACCCAGCTAGGCAGCCCGTTGTGTAAACGAGTGTGGATTGTAAAGCGCTTAGAGCTTGGTCTCTAGCCGAGAATAGGCGCTTTATAAGTATTCATTATCATCATCATCATCATCATCATCATCATCATCATCAAATCCTTAGATCATCATCTTCATCTTGTTCTTTGCGGGCGCCTTGGTCTGAACGGTCATTGCGGCCCTCGAGATGAATAGTGCCGTTTTTCCCTCCAGCTCTTGCAGACTTCCGTAGAGCTTCTTCATTAGACCCGTCTCTGAAGATGCCCTATCGGATTTCTCCAGATGGACGGAAATCCCTGGGAAGTAAGTGTGGATCCCCCTCGTTCAGCAGGAGATTAAGGGGGTAATCCAACGAAATAAGGAGCAGGTTATCAGCCTTAATGACCGTGTCCATCGTCTTCTAGGGGAATTGTGGAGGTGAAGGTGAAGGATTCAGCCCACCAGTATCAACAGCCGGCCTCCACACGCCATTGTTGTTTGTCCTCCACACGTCATTATTCTTTGTTCTCCACATGCTATTGTTCTTTGTCCTCCACATGCCAGTGTTCTTTATCCTCCATACGCCATTGTTCTTTGGCCTCCCGCATGCCATTGTTCTTTGGCCTTTAAATGCCATTGTTCTTTGGCCTCTACATGCCATTGTTCTTTGGCCTTCAAACGCCATTGTTCTTTGGCCTCCACATGCTATTGTTCTTTGGCCTCCACATGCCACTGTTCTTTGGCCTCCACATGCCATTGTTCTTTGGCCTCCACATGCCATTGTTCTTTGGCCTTCAAATGCCATTGTTCTTTGGCCTCCACATGCCATTGTTCTTTGGCCTTCAAATGCCATTGTTCTTTGTCCTACACATGCCATTGTTCTTTGGCCTCCACAAGCCATTGTTCTTTGTCCTACACATGCCACTGTTCTTGGGAAAAAGAAAAGGACGGCAAACACCACTGGAGGACACCGCTGAGAAACCTTTTAAAGTATGACCTTTATGAAAAGAGTGTCCACCTCTCCAAAAACACTGAATCACACTGAATCCGGAAATCTGGATCAGATGGGTTGAGAAGACAGAAGGGGGCGGGGGCAATCAATAAGTTCTGTCTCTTCAGGAATAAAAATGAAAATGTATATAAAACACATGGGAAAAAAAGTAACTTGAACACTTCACTTTAGGAGCCATACAGATAAGGCACTGCCCTCCCCCCCCCCCCCCCCCCCCCCCCCATATCCCCCCGCCCCCCGAAAAAAAAAACAACAACAAACAAAAAAAAAAAAACAAAAAAAAAAACAAAAACAAAAACAAAAAGAGGCCCACAAAAACAAAGGGCAAAAAGAATGTCTAGACTAAAAAGAATCCGAAGATTCATTGAACCACCACTGTTCATGTCTTTGCAGATCGGAACAAAACCTGGAACGAAACCCGTGACTTTCAGACTGTACTTCTGTCTGTTTTTTCCCCATCAACATGAGCTGAGGGTGTGGTGATAAGGCAAACACAACCCCTCTGCAATGATCAGTCACTCAATATGGGTAGACTGCTAGAAACGCAACTGCAGGCCGTCTACCATTGGTAAGAGGTTCCAGAGCAGGGAAGACCCAACAATATTCCCACACTCAAGAAATAACAGGAACCGCTGACAAATTCAATGTCAAAACCCTCGGAGAGCTCAAATTTTAGCCCCCCCCCCCCCCCCCCCCCACCCCCCCCCCCCCCCCCACACACACACACACAGAGGAAAATACTCGTGGTTTTTTTTTTTTTTTTAAGGCAAATAGTCCGGAAAGAAACGGAATCGGAAGCAATGAACAGACAAAGATCAGAAGAGAAATCGCGCACGTTAATCTCAGTTCCGCAGCAAAATAACCAAACTGAATCCTGCTACGTATTGATCGAGCTTAAACCTGAAAAACCACATCGACAGAAGCACGGAAGTCCACCATTTTGAAAGCCAAGGTGCTAGGTTCAGAACTTTCTAAAGCACTCTATGAAAGCCTCGAGTCTAATTTGGAAAAAAACACACCGGAGATCGTAACAAAGTACCACCACCCATTCTTTTTCTTTTTGAACTGAAGGCATTAACAATTCGACCACTATTCAAACTTAAAACAGATTGTCTGGCGAAGTACAGATAAGGCAGGCAGCGGAAGAGAAAAAACCTTAAGATGCTGTTGGGTACTGGAGGCGAGAAGGCAACTCGGCAAACAAAGCAAAGACTCGTGTGAGCGCGAAGGGACTCGATCTCCTGGAAGCGAGCGTATCGCTTTTCTTTTGAGATGACCTGTAATTTCGACTCTTAGATGAACGTATCATCTAGGACTCAAAATGACAATCCCTCTTAAAAGAAAGCGCTAAAAAAAAAACAACCATGCTCTGTATGACTCGCACCGAATGTACTTGGAGTATGGAAAGAAATACCAGGTCGAAAGAGAATGCCCTTTCCATCCAGCCAACGTTAGTAGGTTCATTCTTTGCGTCAGTGACAACACCCCCCAACCCGCCCCCCACCCCGCCACTGCCACTGGATCTCCTCCCACAGGACCCGTCCAGCCCCGAACCTCGCTGGGGAAAGCACCCCAGCACGTCCTGGACAAACCTTGCTTCCCCTCCTCACTCTCCTTCACTTTCAAGACGCTATGGGTTGGGGTTGGGTGGGGGATGAGGTTCGTAAAAGCGGAGTGGAAAGAGAGTATGCGCTGGTTATTGTCCCCTACCTAGGGACCAGCGAGAAATCGTATGTATCTGGGAGAGATCGTCTCTCTTGCCCTAAACTGGCAGACTGTAAGGGAGCGACTTCTTGAAGGTGAACCCTGGCAACATTCTCGCCAATGACCTTCCACGTTGTGCTTGACCTATGTCCACACGCAATTATGGGTCCAATCGGAGAAAACCGTTTGCGTGAAGCGCAGGTGTCCGACACAGTCGGCTGGAGAGCGCCACTTGCTACAGTAGGGGGGGCAGACACAGGAGGCTCAGACGAAGTGGAGGATGGAGCAGTCGACGACCTAACGAAAGATGCCCTAGTAAGAGTCAGACAGGCGGCGGATACTGCACATTTTCGGAAATTCTTTGCCAAAATTTCTCCCTTCAGAAGGAAAGTAGATAGAGGTTTCGACATCCGAGATGAAAACGAACCTGAAATCCTCCCCCCCCCCCAAAAAAAAAAAAAAAAAAAAAGAAAAAGAAAAACACAAACACTCTTTAGTCCCCCCCCCCCCCCAAAAAAAAAAAAAAAAAAAAAAAAAACAAACAAACAAACAAAACCAGAAAGACAGAGGGGCCTCTTTCTTTGTCAAGGAAGAGCAAGAAACGGAGCTCTTGTTCACACTCTGATGATTATGGTGTAGGTGCGCCAAGGGCGATCACTCGGTGGACCTATCCAGTACAGGAGGCATGGTTAGCTCCCTTGCTCTCCCCACTTTAATCTTATTGAGGATCCTGACATTTCGGCGATACTCCATATCAAGTACGAATCGGGCGCTTGTTTGCAAGCGTAAGTATGAGAAAAATTACTTTATCGATTCCCTCAGACAGACTTCTTTAAATATTGCCTCTACATTTTGTTCTCAAATGGAACGTTGCAAATGTTACCTTAATGATTCACTCAAACTGCAAATGTCTCCATGCGGATCCCTTGAATGCAGCACTGCACATGCTTGCTACCCTTACCTTATTTCCTAAATGGAGTGTTGCAAAACGTACTCCGATTATTCTATCAGGAATAGCGCAAACACTACCTCACCCGTTTTCCTGAAATGTAAAGTTTGAAATATTACTCTGAAGATTCTCTCAGAAGGAAAAGTACCAAAGTTACCTGATGTCCTCAAAGGGAAAGTTGTAAGTATTACCTTGACGCTTTTCTCATATACAGCACTGCGCACACTGCCATGATTGTTCTCTCCTGAATGGAACGCTGGAAACGTTACCTTCATGAATCTCTCAAATTACAAGACCGTAAATGGAACAATGCAAATATCACCTTGATGATTCTTTACAATGGAAGACTATAAATACCTCGATGTCCTTTCAAATCAAACACTGCAAATATCGTCTTGATGGTTCCTTTAAAATGACGAGTCACTCAAACTGAACTTTGCAAATACCACTTTGAAAGCCCCTTCCGATGGAACACAGAAAATGTTACTTTCATGATTCTTCTTAAAACACTAGAAATATTTATTTGACAATTCACAATTTACCACCCCTTTCTTTTTGCCTTGATGTCTCCAAAGACCAACTCTACACATTTTGTTTCGTAGAACTGAACAGGTAGACAGGACAAGATCGACGGACACACGCGACCAAAGAGAGAGAGAGAGAGAGCGAGAGAGAGAGCGAGCGAGGGGAGAGAGAGAGAGAGAGAGAGAGAGAGAGAGAGAGAGAGAGAGAGAGAATCCTTAATAAAGAAAACAGAAAAGGAAAACTAAACACACAGGGAAAGAACAGAAGACCTAATCTCCTCTCACCTCCTCTTTCTCCCACATTCTGAACTGCACAGGAATTCGCCAGCCAGACACCTCTGTGTTCCAGTCTTCCACGTCTTCCTGCATACACACAGACGCGTACACAGGCGTACACAATACATGGAGGTATGGAGGAAGTGTGTGTTTAAAGCAATAACAGGAAAAGTAAAACAAACAATCCAAAATAAAACATAAATTGCTAGTCAATGCTGACGTAGACCAACAATTTATGAATAGAACATCTAAATTTGATAAGAGGATAAATATAAATATCTGGTAAGCTAGAAATATACTTCTCCTCCTTAAATCAGATTTATAAAGTTTGTAGAAAAAACATTTACTGCTAGGTTCAATGTCATGTTGCCACGCTTGACTAAAAGAGCACTGCAAACCACTTTTGATATTCCAACATAATGTTTTGACGTCTGTAAAAGACTGATTGCTCCAAACAGTCAAACCCAAATTGGGCAAGTATGTTTTTTTTAATGCACGTTAACCAGGGAGTCACAGTTACTGTGTGCTGTTGTGCAAATGTAACATGAAGAATAGAACCTACCCGACATTTTCCCAATAGGAGATTGAAACCCAAGTAGCCCAAAATCGAATCAT